>JASSUY010030297.1:0-10476 GCA_032466535.1 Forpus xanthops
TATGTTATACTTTAGTTACTAAACTGTTCTTATCTCAACCTGTGGGAGTTGCATTCTTTTGATTCTCCTCCCCATCCGCTCGGACTGAGGAAGGAAGAGAGGAGAGTGAGTGAGAGTGCAGCTGCATGGGTTTGAAAGCCTCAAACCACAACAATGATCTTGAGGTCCTTTCCAACCCTAACTATGATTCTATGATTTGGGCACTGAAGGAGCAGATGCCATTGAAGATACTTTTTGTGTTCCTTTGAAATTTTTTGACAATAGATATTTCTGCAGAATTGTGATCCTATCAAAGTCGTCTTCCACTGAATTCACAAAGTGTGAAGTTGGAATTTGAAGCTATCAAACAATCTGGTGACCTGAAGTTACTCATATGCTCTCATTCCCTTAATGTTCACAGGGAGAGGATGATACTGATGATTTCCTCTTGCCCTTAATCATCTGAAGGTATTTTGGGGCAGATGGAGGGATTACACCAAGGCTCTTTTTTTATTAATTTTTATTAGTTCTAAGATTTAAAATTTGCTTCTGGGCAGCCTTGTGAAATATGGCTATGCTTACAATCTCATAAAGAATAGCCTGCACTAAGGCATGCTATGGATTAGCAAAGTCCTGGCATGTCTTTTTGTATTTTAGCACATTCTACTCACGAGCATTATTAGGTGTTTCCCTTGCCATCTTATATTTGTATCTCTGCTGAGCCTCAAATTCATTTTACACCCACTTTAAAATAACACTTTTTTTCCTCCTAAAAAGGGCCAAAAAAAGATCATTTTCCAATTAGATTAATTATTACTGCTTTCAGGGTCTCCATAAGCAGGAAGGAAGTTGTTACAATAAAAAGAAACACCACTGAGCTACACAGTATCATTAAGGTGACCAAAAGAAAGATTAGGTTTTGGACAGGGTAAGCAAGGAAAGCTTGGCAGCAAAAATAGGATGCACTTGTAGGGAGCTTGTTTCATTGATAGATGTAGCAGGAAAGACGTTCTGGATCAAATGTCTCAGAGTTCGTTTGAATGACAATAAATTGTAGTGGCCTTTCTTCTTATGGTTAGCCCTGTTGAATAATTGTTGTCATGATGCTTTGATTTCTGAGCCTTTTTTTTGGTTAAGATTTCTTATGTGGCTGCAAAAGCTTCTCTGTGCTTCAGTTCCTTTTCATTTCCAAAATTAGAGTGTTATTTGCCTGCCTCAAAGTATCTATGAAGCAAACCAAGATCCTTTTAATAAAGTTACCCTAATCTATAATGTATCCAACCAACATAACAGCAAAGGTGTGAAACTGTGCCTACAGAGGGTTTGGGGGCTGACTTACTAAAACTGTTGAAATGACATATACAAGAAGCATCATTTTTTTGCTTTGCAAATGAAGACTTGAGGTGATATAAGAATTACAAAAAATAGTGTCTTAAAGTTCTTAGGATTCTTATAAATTCTGTAAGTGAAAAACAAAATTGTTATTTTTTTCATGATAATAACTAGTATATAACGTAATAACTGTATCCTAGTATGCAACTAAAAACTAGCTCACTAGTCCTGTTTGAAGACAAAGTTCACGTGAGGATACTCAGCTTCAGACAGCCTCTTATAATCAGATTTTTGAATGTATTTATGTACTTAAGAACACAGGGAACTCCATAGAAGGATTTCTAGAAGCCTCTAGGCACAATCTCTGAGTAGGATTAGGTGATTTTAGACTTGCCTGTAAGCTTAGAAAAGGGGGACATGCAGTTCAGTTCTGCCTTCAGTACAAGTTACTGCCTGATAGCTCGACCATCACACCATCACAGTTGTCTTTGTAAATGATATTTTACCTCTTGTGAGCTAAAATGTTATTAAACCTCAGTTTAAGAGTCTTAAACAAATGTACTTTGTCTAACATCTAGGTGGGTTAGGAACCTTCATAATGACTCTGCTGCTAAATTTCTCTCTATTACATTCAGTTGTTCATTCCTGGAAAATAATGATGCCATTACATACCATTTATATTGATTACATATACTGAGAAAATGGCCTCCAAATATTCTCTGATAGCATTTATTCAAATATATGGTGAATGACAGTATTCTTTTCTCTAGTTATTACTCTGTTTGTATAGATGAAGATAAAGCTATTTATCAACTGATCAAGTGAATTCACAGGTTTGTTGGTCGGCTATAAAGATGACTTTGTGCACTAATAGGAATAATCTTGACCCGTAGCTTTAGGAATGTATGTATAAATAAATGAAAAATGCAAAGACCCACAACCCACTGCAATTTTGTTACTTCTGAAAACTCGAGCCTGAATGTTACCTAGAATTTAATGCTGACACAAAGGTATGAGTTCTTGTGTTTTAGACACTTTTTCACAGTCAGAATCAGTCTGGTGTTGTGCTGTCTTTTTGGGTTTTGGGAGTTTTTTGGGTGGTGTGTTGGTTTTTTTTGAGTTTGTTTTGTTTTGTTTGTTTGTTTGTTTTGTATGTTTTAGATTTTTTGTTTGGTTGTTTTTTTTTTTTTTTTTATTTTTTAATCCCAACTGTTTTCTTCTCTGAGGTAAATAGGATTCCTTTCCCTCTTTATTTGCAGGAGTTGAGTTAGACTCTCTGGTTTGGCTTTGTTCTTTAATAAACATTGCTGACTAAAAGCTGAAGTTAAAGATTTAGTGATGAGATCTAAACTTTTGAAAAAAACAATTTGCAAATAAAAAAAAAAGGGGCATAAATATTACTCCCTTCTAATATTCTGATATTTGCCTGTGAGATACTGCCCAGGCTTATCTCAAAAAAACAAATTTAAGTTGGCAAAAGAGGGATAAAATGCTTGAAGAAACCATTCCACTGGTACAACTACTAATTCGATACCTACACCTACTTATAAACTCAATTTTGATACTTTACTGAGGTCTATAACTGAGTATGGAGTTATAGGACAGCTCATATCTGTCATCATTCCATATATATTCCAGTAACTTACTATATTGCTGGTCTCATGTAGATCTCAAATGATTTCAATAAATAATATTTGTGTACAGAGATTAATATATAATTAAACAAACAACAAAGAAGTCCTAGAACGTTTATATAATACATGTATAATTCATCTATGTTTTCAGTTTGATGGATGAGAAAATTTTGTCAGGTTTTAATGTGATTCTGAATTTACTGCACCAGTTGAGTTACAACAGTCCTCTGAGCACCTCTAATAACACTGAAAACTTCATGTCTCTGGATTTAGTTTTCTGCATTGTTAGGGAAAATTATTCATTCTAATGTGACATGGACTCAGCAAGGTGAAACAACTGTTCACATGCTCATGCTGGACTTTAGCAAAGCCTTCCTTTTTAAAAAATAAAATCCAAACCAGAAAATAAGGTTAACTTAGGTTCAGCAAGCAGTCTGCTTGTTTATTAAACAAGAACGAGTACTTGCCGGGTAATGGGAAAAGCAATTTCTGTAATATAGAGAGAAGAAAACAAAATGTCACTTGTATGACTTCGGAATTGCTCCTTGGTTCTAATTGTCCTCCTACAGAATAATTTAACAGAAAATAAGTATGTAGACAGGAAGGGTAATGGTGACTTAGAATTTTAGAAAGGTTTTCATGAGAGGAAGATACTGAAAGGAATGGGGTGGATAGATTTGGGGAGAGTTTCAGAAACTCTTCAGAATAAGCTCTTCATGACTAACAATGTAGCTTTAGTGCTTTCTTAAAATGAGAAAGCTACTTAAGTATTTTATAAGAACTAAAAATTGTTGGTGAAGTTGAATGATAATACTTTAAAAAGCTATAAAATTTTTTAACATTTAATTCCAGGTAAACTTGTAGAAAAATTGTTCATGTCAGCATAGATCATTAACTCTTCCTGGTACGACTGAAAAAACAGATGACTGGAATTTCAGTAAACATTTGTTGTAGCCCAGTAATATCTCGTTTAATTTCTCAACTTCTGCTCATGATGGAATATCTAACCTGAATTTAAAAAGCTGAACTGGAGGTGAATCTATACTGCCTTAAGTCCAGTGCCATAATTTCTATTTAGCTAAATATGTTCTGAACTAGAATTTGGTTTATTCTTTCTCAAAGTATATGCTGGTTTGCAATGCAAAATAATAATTGTAGTATTTTTTCTAAGGTATATGAAATTTAATAACTTTTTGAAATGTGGACACAAGAGCTAAATGCCACAATCTACCAAACCCCTCATTAAAATACTGGTACAGAGGTATAACACTGCTCTGACCTTCAATCCATATTTCTGTACTTAGTTTTTGAACTCTATTTAAACTCAAGGGCTTGTGTAGTTTTGTCTCTGCTGTGGTCCTGAAATCCTTTTAAATACTACCAATTTCTATGAGTTGATTTTTTCAGTTTTTCTTTTTTTTAGCATCACCTCTACTCTTTGTTTCAGTGCATACATTTATTTATCTAACTATATTAAAATAATAATGATAAGAATAAATACCACCTTGAAACAGTATCCTATGGAGACCTGGGCTTAAAAGCAGTAAAAACCAGTTGATATATTTCTGTGGACATCCACAGTCAAATGAACAAGGATGAAAGACCATAAAACTCAAGAATTCTTATGTGTTCAACATAATACACATTATAACTGACAAAGATTGGAAAAATCAAAACACTGCAGGGATCAGGATAAAGGTAAATGCAGTTGAAGTACTGTCTGAAATCTCTGATTCAGTTTAGCCTTAAAATCTGTCCTACTTAAATCTGTCCTGCTAAAACATGCTGAGTCAGGGCCCCTTTATAGGGTTTGCTTGTTGTTTTGGGGTGTAATTTTGTTGTGGGTTATTTTTTATTCTTTGTTTTGCTTTGTTTCCTCTTGCCAAGTTTCAGTTTCTGCCATTAAATTCTTACAGAAGTATCAAAGTGTTCTCTAACCTCAGGGACCATCTGGAGGGTATCTAGATCCTGCACGGTATAGAACACAGGAAAGGTACCTCGTGGGGAAAAAACAATTACAAAACACTGATTATATAACTAAAATGCAATATGGGAGGTTCTTATATTTTAAAATGGAAATTATATATACTTTTAATAACCTGCTGCTATCTTGCAAAGTTCTGCCGAGTGCATGAACATGGAGGGGAGGAAAAATCTAAGTCATAAAGGCTGGAGATATAAAAGACATACCTGATTGCCTACCTGATCTCTTGGAAGTGCAAGATTGTTTCCTGTTGCCCATGTTTGACAAGTTGCAAGCATGGGATATCAGCTAAGCGGTTCTGGTTCCTTCAAAGAAGGACTGCTTCCTGAAAGTTTTGTGATATTATTTCCAGTATGATAAGAAGCATACTTTTTGAAGTTGCACTGGGATGACAGCAAAATCTGGTAGCCATAGATCTCAGGAGAAAGCTTAGATGGGAGTCATGTGGGAAACATCTAGCTTCCACTGTGATCTAACATTTTTATCAGACTAAGGACATATTACATTTACTTCTTGCTCAGAAAAGTATGTAGATAGCTGTGCAGCTTTGAAATACAGACTACTTCATTGACAGGATGAAAATTTTTGTCTGGGAATAAAGCTGGATTAGACTTGTAGGAAGACCCATTTCATCACTAAGGGCTTGCATTAATTGAATAAACATTAAAACTCTTGCTCTCTTATTCCTCTTGGGCACTGTAAAGATATTTCTAGGCTACTTCTGCTTTTTGCAAGATTAAGAAATATATTTCTCAATACATATTTTATTGAAAAAATTATCCCATTTACGTATTCTTTGTTTATGTGAAAATAAGTGATTTTATTTCACAAAATAGATATGAACATGAATTTATCTTTTCCTCTAAAGGAAAATATTTGACAAAGTGTAGAAATGGTTCTGCTTTCTAAAAAAAATGCATATTAGGTATTTTTAACCCATTCAAAAATAGAAATTATGTTCCTATTGAGTCAATGGAATGATTCTTAGAAGTTACAGCTTGTGTAGGAAATAGCAATGGAATTGGAATATGATCAGTGGGAAGAGAGAAACTGCACCACAAGGCAGCTCACATTTCTGAATGACTTTTTGCGAGGTTACTAGATCAGATGTTCTTCTTGCTGTTCAGTAGTAGTGGAATACTCAGAAGCCTACTCCAGTTACCATTTCCTTTGAAAACACCACTCATGTTAAAATACCTGCTTTGACACTAGTTCTCTAGAGCCTCTAATTTATGGCATAAAATATCATTATTTTTAACAGAGCAGAAAGATTTCTTGTATTAGCCACTTAGATTTATTTTTTTTTTAATATCATATTGAGTATCTGTAGCTGAATATGTACCTTCAAGCATTTCCATTTTATCCCCTTATTTTTCCCATTTCTACAGCGTAAGTGTCCAATTTAGCATCAAATTTCTCTTCCATGGGTTTAATAGCACTTAGTTTGGTACTTATGGAAATTTCATAGGTAGAACCAATCTCTGCCAGCTTCCCCGGGGTGGAAATTACAGGGTGTAGGAGAGAATATGGAGCTACTGAGGAAAAATTCCCTGGAGTGATCTCCCTTATCTTCCTCTCCAAAGCTTATTAACAATAATTTCTGAAGTGCCACAGCTATATTTGGATTTTTTTTCTGAAAAATATAAGAAAAAATAAAATATTTTGCAAAATCTCCTGAGCTAAAAGATTTGTCCCTCAGAATCTTAGTGCTGGATGTGTCAGCTGCTTTTGCAATTATGAGATACTCCAGTGATGTTAATAAGATGCCACTATTTCCAATAGCGTTCACAGCACTGGAGTTCAAATCACAAAATTACGCTATTGAAGAAGAACAGTCCTTTTCCACAGCTGTGTATTTACTGACTCTCAGAAAATGGCAGAATATTTTTTTTAATTATTTCCCAGCTTTTAAATTAATACCATCACTGTGGATTAGAATTGGTCACACAAGTTCTGCCGAAAATAGTCTCAGCTTCTACTGTTGCTGGTTTCTGTGGCAACATAATTCTTGTCCAAAAAGCTTAATTTTATTGTGAAAATTAGAGATGTTTTTAGTACCATAACCCTTGGCATTTTGTTTTGAAATATCCTTTTATCCTTTTTTTTTTTTTCAGTACAATATGATGCATATATTTTTTCTTAACCAGAACAGAAATGCTTGAGAGAAGTTAGTAATAAAATATTTGGGTTGATGTATTCTTATCACTAGTAAAATATCGGATGTATATTAATCAGCTGTCATTGCCTGCAACCTCGATAACATAGGAGGGGATAGTGTTCACTGTTAGGTCTTTAGTTATTTTTAAATGGGCTGGATGTTTGTCATAAGTACAAAACCTAAACCAAACAACCCCTCTCCAGCTATCATAGATACGTAAACCCTCAAGTACTAGGTGGTATTTATACTTGTTTCTTTATAAAACAGTAAGAGTATTATCTTAACTAATGCTCACTGACAAAATGGAATTGATGTTTCTCATACAGTTTAACTTCATGAGGCAACTGGAAGTAATGGGGTAAGAGCTCTGAAAAAAGTGGAGGTTTCTGCTGGGGACAAGTTCTTCCACTGCAGGTTAGAATGGATATTTCCAAATGTTACTTGCTGACAGTAGGTGAATGAAAGTAGATTTATACATATGAATTTTCCTGAAGATTATGGTAAAATTCTGTAGAAGCTGGTATTTGCTTTCCACTTCTAAGCAAAGTTGGTATGATATTGAATTCACACTTGTTTTACACAACTGTAATTTTTTCAATCAGGACAGTTTCCATCCCTGTTTCTACACTGTCATTTTTATGGTCAGGTAGTACTCTTGTATGTCATTGATATCTTTGAAGTCTTCTCCCACCTGCCTCAAGTACATGTAGTATACTAAGCTTCTAGTCTTTCTCTGAGCCATTTAGTTCTCCTAAGCCTGATTATATTGAGGTGGGCTGTGATGGGAAACTGCAAATAAGTACGTATTCTTCTATTAACTTGTTTTTATATGTTAATGTTCAATGGGAAAGTGTGACCTGTGTTACTGAGTGAGATTGGCAGTAAATTACAAAGTAAAGGATTTGTAGACCTCTCTCTCATACAAATATTGGGCACTATTTCATCTGAGGTATCCCTTTGAAGGTTGTGGATAAGACTTTAAATCTGAATGGAACAAGATCAGTCTAAGCTCATTTGTAAGATCCATATTGCAGATCACCATTACAGTCATTCAGAACTGAAATTTCTTCTATGGGCATTTGATGTAAACTATATAATCACCCTTGTACACAGAACAATTGGAAGTCTGAACTAGTTGTCTACCTCTTCTATCAGAACAAGCATGAGGATGCACCTGTCAGAAATTGCTAATGAGGTGCTCTGATAAAGCTGTGCGAATACTTTTATCCACTTTATGTCTATGCAAAATGCAATGGATGCTGAGTTATTATGTTGAATCATAGAGGGTTTTTTATATAATTGCATATTCAGATCTGTCAAATATAATTTAAATGGAGTGGGATAGGCCTATAGATGTTTGACATTTCATACAGTCCCACAGTGGTCATTCAGTGAAAATACGACATCTTGCCACAAGCACCACTACCAAGTTTCATTATGCCTTCAAAGAAGGCTTACAAGAATGTGTTTTCCCCAGTTGCAACAGATGCCGAAGTCACTACATGAAGAGGATGGGGTCAATGACTTCTGCCTTCAGTTTGCTATTGCTTTGATCTGTTTGACTAGATCAGTGATGAAAAAGTGGCTGGTTTAGCAAAATATTTAAGGCACTAATTCAGGCACCTAATTTAAACTTAAACCTGATTTCAGTCTAATTTATATCATTGGGATGGTTCATGTGCCCAACTGCGTAATGCAGCATTATGATCTTTCTAAATAAGACTCAAGCCAATATCTTTAAGGTTCAAGTTTAGTTTTTCTTTAGCAGTAGATTCTAATTACTGGTATTCTAAAGTTCTGTGGAAAATGTTCTTTAAAACCTTCTAAAAATGCTCTATAGAGAAAAAAAGCCAGGAAACTAGTATAACAATATCCATGTATTCTGGTAAACTGTTAGTAAAAAGCACAAGTCTTATTGATTTTTGCTAATGATCAGACTGTAGGCAAACTTTTCCTATTTTTCTCTCTCGGTTTCATTCTAATTCCTTAAAGTCCTTTAACACATCAAAATAAGGAAACAAAGAGTAAATTGTCATGGTTACATTTTTTCTTTTTTAACAAGGCATTATGAGAGGGTCAGATTAGTTTAAGAAATACATAGTACCTTGTCAGGATGGTAGTCATATTGCTGGATACTGACAAACTTCTATTAATCTTTTTCTAGCTAATTTGTGTTTATATGCCCTTTTCATGAAAGAAAACCCTATTCATAAATCTACAGTACATCCAGGACATATATTGTATCTCTTTCACTATTATTGTATCACTGTTTCAGTAGTTCAGTTTTAGAACTGCAGACATAACTGTCAAGGAGATTTACAACCAACAGTTATCCCAGCATTTTATAGCTCAGATTGCACTAGTTCCTTTAAAGACTTAACACTTATCCTGTGACTTCAGTTTAAAAATACAGTTTGTGTCTTTCTATTGATAAATGCGGTTAGTACCATGAGATACTGGAATAATCTGTTGCCCATAACACTTTTTTTACTTATTTTGGGTAGAAGTCTGAGTTTCCAACAACAATGATTTGCTATTAAACTAGAATTCAGTATCAAAATGCACTTCTCCCTTCCGAGCATAACTTTTCTGCCCACTCTCATTATCACTCTTAGCACTGCTGTTTCTTTTCATGCTCTACATTCCAGACCCTGAGAGCAGTTAAGTGAAAAGCTATGAAAAAAAAAAAAACAAAAAAACAACCATTATTTCCTGTCCCCATTTTTTAAGGGTTTCTAGAAAGAATTCTGAAACCATAACCAAAACTCTGCTTTGTCAGGGGCTGTCTGTCACTACCTTCAGTTTTTTACCAATATCCTGTGCTTTTTTGAATGCTTTATTTCAACTATCCTTTCCCTTTTCTTTCTATCTACAAATAGCCAAACTCATCAGTATCCTTTCCTCTTGTCACTTTTACTAACCTGAAAAATCTCCCTCCACTCCGCCTATATACTTTTAATAGGGAAATATCCACATCTTGCCTTTTAAACCCTGAAAAATATTTTCAGTCAAATTTTCTGCTTGATAGGTGCTTCATCTACTGGTTCTCCTGAAGCAGTCTTTCTTTGCTAAATCTCTCACTGAATAGGTTATCAGTTCAACATCTCATTAGTGAATATGTGGGGAGGGGTGGAGGTGTGGGGGTATGGTCAACCTCTGTGAAAATCACATAAGGAAAAGAAAGAGGTAAACTATGCAACCTCTTCATATTTCTGTATATTACTATTTTTACTAATCATTTGTGTGTACAGTAAATTAATACATGCAATAAAATAACCGAGAATTGTAATTATAGAGCAAAAAATAGTTGTTCAGAAAAGGGGCATCATTTCATTATGAATAGGGGAATTAACGAGGCATGGCTTCCTATGGATTTCTGTCCTTGACCT
>JASSUY010030298.1:0-104292 GCA_032466535.1 Forpus xanthops
CTTGGTGTCATCAGCAAACTTGCTGAGGGCGCACTCAATCCCACTGTCCATGTCATTGACAAAGATGTTGAACAAGATCGGTCCCAGCACCAATCCCTGAGGGACACCACTCGCTACTGGTTTCCAGCTGGGCATTGAACCATTGACCGCAACTCTTTGCATGTGGCCATCCAGCCAGTTCTTTATCCATCGAGTGATCCATCTTACAAGTTGAGCTACGTCTTATGCTGGCTTGTGGTTGACATTTGCTATCATTGTAGATTGTTTGAGGACCCTCCTTAGATTTTCTTTCTGCTGAACATGTTCAAATCAGGATGCATTTCGCCAGTTTTCAGTCAACTTACTCAGTTTAGCGTGGAGATATTCTTTGAGTATTGTGGAAACAACCCTGAAGTGTGATTTCTGTTTGCTACTTGCCTAAGTCATTGCAATAACTTCTGGGTCAGATAGAAGTGTTCAGTGATCCACTTTTCTTGAAGTTCAGGTTATTAATTGCTTGTGTTTGGTAACCCTTTGCTTGGATATGAACTGGGACCTCTGGTAGTCAAGATCCTTTTATCTATGTAGTTCTGCAATGCGACTGCCACCTTTTCTGAGGCTGGTGCACTTTTTTGAGAGTCTGTTTTAACAAGAGAACTCAAAAGAGTTATTAAGGACAGAAACCAGGCCACACTGTATGTGTGGGTAGCCAGAGTTGTTCACAGATAGATTACAGGGTTTTGAGTATGATCATGTGTGACTTCTGGAAAAGCTAAAGCTGAAAAGCCAAAATGCACATACTTTCGGACTTCAGACACTGTAGTTTCTTCAGGTTATGCATGGCTAATTCAGGGCAATAAAATACAGCTAAATATATCTGTATACTTCATAGGCTTCTTAAAATTGTAATTGATTTTAGGACCACATTCTTGGAGAGATGCCTAGATTGGTCTAACTGCAAGTAATGAAAATTTGCAGCAATGAATATTGCTTTTGCAAATGCTCAAGCAGGTACAAAATGATAATATGTAAATCTTACTGCTGATCAGTCTGATTTCATGGGAAGAATAGGTTTCATTAATTAGTAACTTACTGGTAGATCTTGAAGAGAAGTTGTTCTTATTTTGTGGATTTCTATGTCTTTGCTACTTAGGTATTAATGGATATGTTCCATCAAGATGTAGAAGATTTAAGTGCACTAACTTTATCTGATGAGGAACCCTCCACCTCAGGGGAGCAAACCTATTATGACCTAGTAAAGTCATTTATGGCAGAGGTTCGACAATATATAAGGGAACTAAATCTCATTATCAGAGTTTTTAGAGAGCCATATGCCTCCAACTCCAAATTGTTTTCATCTCATGTAAGTATTGTAACCACAAACAAGAAACTATTATAGTAGCTGTAAATCTAGATGAACATTTCTAGAGCTTAACTATTGTCCAGTTTAACATATCAGTAGTAGAGGAAGCACCTGTCTCAAGCTGTGAAATGGAAGTAGTAAAGGGGTACTTGTGGGAAACCACGGGCTTTGTAGAACTATGGAAGAAACCACTCAATTCACTGTATTCACTTGCAGGCCTGTAATTTTTGTTATTGTTGCTCTTTGCCATATTTGATTAATTGTAACTTTTTATATGCTTTGACATATATGTAGTTGTTACTTAAGAAATATATTCTATGATCTTATATAAATTCTACAGAAATTACGTAATATATTATAAAATCTTGTTCTATAATTTAAGGAAGTGCTTGAGTTTCATGTCATCAGAGTAGCTGTGCACATAACATTCTTTCGCTTAGAAATTGCATCAAATTCCCTGTTAAATTTTGTGTGGTTCTGTTGCTTTTTGCAGGATGTGGAAAATATATTTAGTCGTATATCGGACATACATGAACTTAGTGTGAAGTTACTGGGTCATATAGAAGACACCGTTGAAATGACAGATGAAGGTAGTCCTCATCCCCTAGTAGGCAGCTGTTTTGAAGACATGGCAGAGGTAAGAAATATTCTGTGGGGTTTTGGGTTTGTTTGGTTTTTTGGGTGTTTGTTTGTTTTGGGGTTTCTTTTTTTTGCTGTTTATGTATTTTTTAATGATTTGCACTTAGGTGCAAAGTGGATCTCTTTGTAACTGCTTTAGTTTAGGTTGAGATTTCTTCTTCCAGCTCCACCACGATGAATAAGACTGCTTGTTTTTGAGAGTGCTTTTACCTTTTTAGTCTCTAAACTTCAGTTTTTAATAGAGCTGCTTAAAATTTAGAGAGCATTGGGAGGGGGAGGGAAATACCCCAAATAGCTGTGACTGGACTTTGACAGAAATAGAAGTATCCTGTAAATCAGCTGTAGATTAGGATTGCTGTGGAAAGAAAATGGGGCCAGGACTTCTTTGCCAACAGGTTTGCTGAGCTGGTGAGGAAGGTTTATAAACTGGGCTCACTAGTGAATGAAGACCAAAGCTTGCAGATTGAAGAATTGAGAGGAGAAGGGGATATGCATAATGGAAAACATGACAACCAAGGCTCTTCCACCTTTTTCCTGAGAAGGTGGGATGGCCAGAGGCTAATCTGAAGTCTCTGTTTCCCCAGGGTACATGTGTTCATATACAAATAATAGGATCTGTGAGTCTGTGCAGGGTTGCAGAGCTGTCATTTGGCTGGAATTAGTGATGTGGCAGGAAGGGTTGCATGATGGAGGGCCATATGGACAAATGTGGGTACTCTGGAAGGGCAGGCTGAAGCCAGGAGGCTTAACAGAAGGTAGTCTCAAATACATGGAGCTCTGTTACAAAATGAATGATGAGCTGGTTGAATACTTAAAGATCAGAATCGGAGGAGGCCACCAAAGGGCATGTTGTGGTCAAGCTTCTCCTGCAAAGTCTGCCCAATCGACAAGTGGCCAAAGCCTTCTCTAAGCATCTAGGAGTCATCTATTTATTGTAGGCCCTGCTTCTCAGGGAAAATTAACTTTCCTGGCATTGGAGTGGACAACTTGCCGTGGTTTGTGTAATCTAGAAGCTTTTTGGAGGGCACTGAGGCAGTTTGTGGCATATGCTGGTGGTCCAGCTAAGAAGGGTGCTGTACTTGACCTCTTTCCCATAAACAAGGAAAGAACTGTCAGGAACGTCATAGCTAATGGCAGGTTTAGCCGTAAGAGGTAGAGATGATACAGTTTAAGGTCCTGAGAAAAGTACAGGAGATATGCAGACTGAAGGACCTTGGTCTTTGAGAGTAGACTTAGCTGGGAGGGAAGGATCATAGTGGTGGCTACCTTGAGGGTGGAAAGGGCTCAGGAGAACTGGTTTGTTTTCAAAGTCAGTGTTCTCAAATCGCAGGGACTATGCATTCCCAGTCCTTAAGGAAAAGGATAGGTGCAGCAGGAGGCAAGGACAAGTGCAGTATGGATTTTCCTGTTTAACCAAACTTGGGCCTCTCACTACGAGAAAGACATTGAGGTGCTGGAGCACATCCTAAGAATATTAAAACGCTGGTGAAAGGGTCTGGAGAACTCCTGTGAGGAGTAGCTGAGGGAATTCTGCTTATTTATTCTGGAGAAAAGGAGGCCGAGGGGCCTTTATTGCTCTCTTCAGCTACCTGAAGGGAGTTTGTAAAATGGTGGATATGGGTTTCTTCACCCAGGGGAGGTTTAGACTGGGTATTAGGAAAAAATTCTTCACCAGAAGGGTTTTCAAACATTGGAACAGGCTGTCCAGGGAAGTTGTTGAGTCACTGTTCCTGGAGGTTCTTAAAAGAATTGTAGACATGATGCTTAGGAACATGTTTAGTTGTGAGGGGTATGAAGCAAAGCATAGCTTGTATAGGTAAGATTACATAAAAAAGATGATGGTAGAAAACATGGGTATCTTGCTCATGGGGTGAGAGGCCATGTGCTCAAGGACACTGAAAGGACTGAGGTACTCAAGTCTTCTTTGCTTGACTTTTATAGGCAAGAAGTTCTTCTAGGTTTACCAGTTAGGCTTGCTACCAAAGATTGAGGGAGGGTGGTGAAAGTCAAAGATCAAGTTAGGGACTATTGGTCTCAAGTGGCTATATGCAAGTTTATGAGCCATGACAGGGTGCTGAGGCAGCTGCCTAATGTCATTGCAAGGCTACTGTCTCGAGTTCCTGAAATTTAGTGGTGAGTTGTGAATGTCTCCAGTGACTGAAGATTGTTGTACCCTATCTCAGAAAGACTGATGAGGAGGATCCTAGAAATTAGAAGTTGGTCAGCTTGGCCTCACCTTCTAGTCCTTCACAGGGCTGGATATGAGTTCCAGAAAGATTTGCAGCAGCCAGCACAGATTTCTGAAGGACAGGCTGTACATGACCAACTTGACTGCTTTCTAAAAGGAGATGCCTGGCTCCATGGACAAAGGGAAGGAGCAGTTAATATTAATGACATTATCTGAATTTAAACAAGGCCTTCAGCACAGTCTCTCATAGTATCTTTATAGTCAGTTTAGTGAGATGCAGATTAGCTAATTGAATTAGAATGGGTGGGAAATTGGCTAGACTGAAAGGCTTGAATGACTTATCAACAGCATGAAGTCCATCTGATATCAAGCAGTTAGTGGCTCTCAGTATCTGACAATGGGGCTGATACTGTTGAATGTCTCTGTTTTAGTGTTGTGGTAGAAGATCTGCCTCATCAAGTTGGTAGGTGATGCTAAATTGTGGGGGGGACATACAGGAGGACAGGCAATTTCTTTGGGGACCTGGCAGGCTAGAAAAACAGATCTATAGGAACCTCATGGAACCGAGTAAAGGAAAACATGAACTTTGCACCTGGGACTGGACAACCCCATGCAATGGTCTAGCTGCCTGGCTGAGGAGCAGCAGTATTTGACAGGGCTTGAAAATCCTCAGGAAGCAACAGTGATGGCTAACTGCCTACTGGGTTATATTAGGTAAAGTGAGGCTGGCGGGTGGAGTGATCATTTGTGTGTAGCACTTGTGACCACATCTGGCATACTGCATCCAGTTTTGGTCTTCCTAGTACAAGATTTGCTTGTACATGAGGGTTGCCATGATGATTAAGGAGTTAAGTCCATCGGGTACAAAGAGGGTACAAAGAGTGCTGCATTTATTCAGTCTTAGAAGCCTAAGGAAGGAGAGCTTATTATGTCTTCAGTTACCTGAAACGAATGTGTAGAAAAAAACCGAGGCAGGGTCTTACTTAGGACTCACAGTAGAAAACTGAGGTGTGATGAGAGAGAGCATGTGAATGGTAGAAAGAGTAAACCTGATTACAATGGGGGGAAGGGATCTGCAGTGAGAACAACTGAATGTTAGAATAGGCTGCTTAGAGAGGTTTTGATGCCTTTGTTCTTAGAGGTACCTGGAATTCAACTGAATGAGACCCTGAGCAACCTCAGCTAGTTTCGATGCCGGATTTGGCTTTGACCCTGAGCAAACTGTTGACCTCTAGAGATCTCTTCCAGACTGAATTGCTCCATGAGTTTGTGCACATACAAGTATTAAATCTTCAATATAGATACGTTGGAAAAAGTGTGCAGGAAGGTCTCTCCTATGTAGTGTATTTTCTTTAAGAACTATGAAGTTGAGATATTAAATCAGCTTTGTAAAATTAATCTGTATTTCTTCTTAGGAATTAGCATTTGATCCATATGAATCATATGCACAAGATATTTTGCGACCTGGTTTTCATGATCATTTTCTAAGTCAATTATCAAAGCCAGGAGCAGCATTTTATTTACAGGTAACTTTCTTTTGAGTGAGCCATATTACTGATATTACTGTTTTAATTACATTATATTTTTTCAACGCATTTATTGTTTTAAGACTGAAACTTTATTTTGTTTCTAGTCAATAGGTGAAGGTTTTAAAGAAGCTGTTCAGTATGTTCTACCCCGGCTGCTCCTTGCCCCTGTTTACCACTGTCTTCATTACTTTGAACTGCTAAAAGTAAGAACATTGTATCATCTAATGTTTTTTTTTTTCATAATTCCTAGTGTTGGATAGCAGAGTTTTATGTGCTCAGTTGGGTGTAAAACCTTTTACTAGGCTGTAAATAGCAAAACTACTACAATGAAGGAAAAGCAGGTTGTATGCTGTGGTGCATGCTATAACTGACTGAATATCAGCTTGTAATTTTATGGAAATGTTAGAGCAGCTAATGATTAGTGTTGAATAATAATAGGAAATACTGTTAATTTAGCAAGCAACAGAGATCTAGGTACTCCTATTCATGGGATTATAATTTCAACACTGGTAAGAGATAATGGTAATGGATGTATTACAAAAATGACCAAGGCTTTCTCAAGCTGTTACTTTGTAAATTTAAAATCACGGTAAGATTTGCATTCAGTCTCATGTTCATAAAAGCTGTGGTGTTCTTGCAGTGCACATCCCATGGTGGTTGTAAAGGTGATAGCCTTCCTTCAAAGGGAAGGCTTGGTTGATATGTGTACTTCTTGGGCTTTTTGTAATGAGACTTCACATTGGTAGGGTAGCAGTAAAGATTCTGTAATAGACATGTAAAAAAATAGCTACAGAATGTTTTTCTGGGGTATTTATTAATTACCATTAGCTAATAATCTTTAAGGAGTATAGAGCATTTTGAAGAAAAATTTCAAGTAGAATCTTCATTTGGGCTTAATGGAAACTCATTAGGGATGCAGTGTTCCACATTTAATTACTTTGGGAGATTTGGATCAGAAGTAAAGAAAAATAATCTCTGCTCTTCTGAAGAAACCTATATGTTTTTCTGGAATGCTCAGTTGTCTCGGGATAACCCAGTAGTTAGGTCATCTTGGAGACTAAGTGTCTACAGTTTTAACACTTTTTGCTGATTTAGATCTGTGTGCACAGCTTTGGCACGTAGCTCATCTTGTATAATATGCTGCTTTTGAATTTTGGAACATGTACTCGATTTCTTTGTCTAGCTCATGGGTTTGGTCTCACTTTTCAGACGTCTTTAACATATTAAGCATTTCCTTTGATGACAGCCCATTGCAAGGGAGGTATGGTACAGCTTGTCTGCTTTTTTTATGATAAAGGCCTGCATTGCCGTAAGGTTTCTCTGCTCATGTTTTTATCACCCAGTCTCAAAATGCAGTAACCTAGTGGCTTTGCGGACTTCGATGTGAACATGGTGTTGTCCTATGTAATAGACAAAACATGGAGGATTGATGTTGTCTGACACACGGGCATCCTGTGTTACTTCTTGTCATTGGTAATTTTAGTGGGGGAAAGAGGGCATGTGTGCTTACAGAAATAGGGAGCAGCTGATGTTGCCCTTTCGTAGAGCAAACTGGAGGCTAAGATATGACCATCTCCAGGAGGCTGTGAATCTTTTTGCAACTCCTGACCTATGCCTCATGTAAAATTTCTGTCTGTTCACATTTGTGCTCTACTCCCACCCACCCTCCACCCTGGGTTGAATAAATCTGATATTATTGGGTTGCATTTTGTTCTGTATATGATAACCTCGCAGGTTTTCTTCCCACTGTGTGGCTTATCTCACATTTTACCAAGACACCCATCACTTCTGTCAGATGTGTTATGTGTAATAGACAGTAATGGATAATAATGCATGCAGAGAGAGTAGCTTTCATGGCAGTAGCTTCATCTGTCAATTAGTTTTCATACATATGCACACAGCATCTGAATCCCTCCCTCAAATAGTCTCTGTTGGCAGTAACATTTTCTTTCCTATATCTGGAATCTACAAACAGATCCCAGGCTGGATATACTTAAAGCTGTCCTGATGGAAGGATATGGGTGGAATTTTATTTAGTCATGTAATCCTGAGAATTTCACTTACGCAAAGTTGTATTGAATACTTCTGTGTGGTAAGAGACCTGATTAGTTATTGCAGGAATATCTATGAATAACCAAGTTTAAAATGCTATGCAAATGGATCTCTTGGTATGAAGAGGCAGAATGTTGGCCGAGTGCTATATGGAAAAACCCATTTTATTTCTCTTGAATATAGATAAGGATAAACAGGTCAGCAGTTTTTTTGAGCTGTGTTGTGTAATCTTGCATACTTTGAAGTTACCTATTTAAAATGCATCACAAAGTTACCTTCTAACTATGGAGAGTACAAAAAAAAGTTAATTTCTATCCACTGATGGTTATCCTATTTAGAAACTAAAGCCATCCCGAAGTTTGGCAGGACATCAGGAATGCACAAATACATATTCTATTTTTAGCTGAAGCTCCGTGCTGTAACTTTGTTGGAAAATTAGCATATGCTAAAGGGCTGTGTTTTCCTTCAGCCAAACCTGAAAGTACCTGAACTTTTATATAAGAAACTAGCTATATAATGTAGCTGCTTCATCTGAGATTATGCTTTTCTGCAAGCTTGCAGATAACACGAACGGGCTTTCCTAAGTCATAGAATTCTGTGAATAGAAATGTGGACTTGAATGCAAGGTAGGATAGTACAAATACTGCAGTTATTTATGACTTTGAGTAATTGAGGGAAAACGTATATAAGACTTAATTTGAACTGAGCACTGTTTTGGATGCTGCAAATTTGTGTGCATGCATGATACTCTTTATTTTCTTTGGGTAAATAGAAGATTATTTTAAAATTCCTTGTTTTCAAAGTAGGAATGGCCCAAATCATCTATAAACTTTATTAAGGTAATATATTCCAGAAAGCAGGAAAGCGAGATAGGCTTTTTTTGTTTGTTCAGTTTTTTAAACCCAAGCACAGACTTAGCTCCTGTGAGTTCTGAATGGAAACTTCTTGTCTATTTACAAATACTTTTTTAGTTGGATTTCTGGCTGCTATAATTTGTGATTCTCGGGACCCTTTCATTTCACAGCAGCATCTAATGAGGTTTATTTGCTTTTTCAGAGTTTGTACTTGGGTGATAATAAGGTGCCAGTTTCTACTGACTGGCAGTTCAGCTCCAGTAGAAATACTCCTCCATTAAACGTTGGGGTTTTTTGTCTTTCCCTATGCTAATGTAACTTAAAATAAATAAAATCTGCTTTGGCAAGGTCTTCCAAGGCAAGAAACCACCCTTTTCCTGACCTGATGATGTTAGATTTGTTACGTGTTGCTGGAGAAGGCTCACAGTGGTGAAATATTAATAGTTTAGGACTAAAGTATCTTTAGGTTGATCCTGTAAGTCTCTTGCTGTGAGCTGCGCTGGGCAGCACATCCCAAACTATTTTGAGCTTTGACCTCACTTTGATTCAGTCAGACTCATGATCCATAGTATAGCAAATGTAATGAAACTGGTTTGTAATACCCTCTGTAACTGGTGTAACCCAGTCCAAGGTGGAGAATCACTTGATTTTAATTAGTGGAACTTTGGCAGTCTGCAAAGCTTTTATGATATGTTATATATTGTCTCAAAACACTATTTTGTTGCTTGTGTTTGGTACAGGCACCATAATTAACAGATTCTGTTGCTTTAGTCAGTCCTTGGTCGTCTTCTATTAATATTGAAACCAGAAAATCACAGATTCAGACTAGCTATGAATTATTTCAAGAAAGTATTTGCTTAGCATCAGTAAAAGATTTTATTTGCCAAAATCACTGTCTGGCATGCTTGTGCTTCCTTGCAAACACAGTAACTTGTATGTACCATACTGTTCTGAAGTAAAAGCTGGAAGCATTACTGTTTTATATGGCTTGTACATGTAACTGCAGATGAGGATGACTTTCCTTTACATCCACTGGAGGTAATATGCAATTTTATGTTTCTGTGACAGATGAAGGCCTGTCTACTTGAGGAAATGTAGCTTGACCAAACTGTTGTTCATACGTGAAGAGGTTTCCTAGAATATGACAATAGGTGAAAAACTTAACTTCTTAATATGGTTAAACTATGAAGACTTACATTACAACTGCAGTGTTGTGAAGGTACAGGAGTTGTGCCTTATTGTAGAAGTTGGAGGTGGTACAGCCAAGTAAATGTGTTTCCATATTTCCTTCTTGCTTATGGGGTTTCATTGACAATTCCCTTGCTTTTCTCCTTTAATTGCTCATGGGTTTATGCTTTGGCAGCCAAAGGGTAGGTGGTAGGGGAAAATAAAACCTGCACATGTGTGTGTATATGTGTGCGGTTCTTCAACAAATTGGGTTAATCTGATTAATTGGGCTCTCTGAGATAACTCTTGAAGAAGTTGTTCAGAATGTACTTGTTTTTTAAATTCTAGCTGTGGTACTCACGGATGGATTTCCTATGTGTGTGTGTCAGACAAATGTGTACACATGTCCCTTCATTTGTCAATGATTTATGTCATCTGTTTATGGTATTGTGATGGGGCTGTTTGTTGTACACAGCAGTATTCTGTTTGTATAGCTTTGTTTCTTTTTATACAGGATGTATCTGGGCTTTTGAGAAGCAGATGTCTCTTTCCAGGCACTTTTCTTATGAGAATTAATTACCATGGAGAATATTTTTCTCCATTACTGTGCTAAAATTGCTTTTCTGCAAAAGCTGGATAGAATAAAAGTAAAATTCAAAAAAAATCCTCCTTCCGCTTTGCTTATAGTCCTCAATGACACCTGTGCTGTGTTATTGTCAGTTTGCTACTGGGCCAACAAATGTACTTTGATCCTTTGGAGCAGTGAGTAGCATGGCAGAGGGCCAGACTGTTCTTAACTAGATGATGCCCTCTTTGGAGAGTCAAATAAAGCACTAACTTAACTCTGACTTGACTTTTGACTTTACTGTGTAGCTGTAGGGTTCCAGAGTCCTGTGTCCTGATTCATTTTCTGGGAATACCTACAGGGCAAATTCTCCTCACTACTGTGGGAATTAGGAGAGATCTATTGGGGAAGACTGTTCCCAGGGATTGGTGGTCAGCGGTCTGTTTGTGGTTTTCAGTGGCTGCTGCTGATAGCAGTTAACTCATAGTTTACATGGCAGCAGTTCATGCTGAATATCCAAGGCCAAGTTCTCATGAAAATAGTTGGGTCGTACAGGAACTTAGGCAGATTTTGATCCCTTCTCCCTCTCTCCCCCAAGTAAAAGCTTTGACACAGTCCATCAAGGATCGAACATTAAGAAGCTTTTACCGTAGCTGAGATTTTTAGCTCTTGCAGGATGGCATTAGTTTTTGTGACCGGCAATCATCATGTAATCCCTGATATTGCTGTATAGTCTTTTAAAGGCAGTAGTGTATCTCCCTATCCTCCTGCCTGTGTTCCTGTAATCTTCTCTACAAAAGGGAGATCCTCAGAGACTGCTATGGTTGAGACTTTCATATACTCAATTTCTTCAGTGCAAATGTTTCTGGACATGGAGCTGTCCAGAATTTGGTTAAGTGCCACTACCAGTGTGGTTTTTCTGTTTGCTTTTATAGCAGTGCAGGTCTATGTTTTCTGTCAATACTTTGATATCTTCAGTGGAAACCAATGAAAAGATGTAGGAAATGGCAGACACAAGTAAAATAACAAGCTGCATTTGTGGTTTCTGTTGACCAAGTCTACGTATGGGATTCTGATTGAAATCCCCAATTTCATCTGCGGACTTTTCCTTAATCAACAGGATTCTACTGTTTCTTCCAAAAATGATTTCTGAAATTGTGATTCATCTTACGTAGCATTCAAAAATGCATATGTTCCTATCCAAACATAGAGGTGCCATCCAGTTGAACTTACGTCTTGAAAACTTGGCTGGCAAAGATCAGGCTTAAATTGTGTCAAAGCAGTGAGAGTGGATTTTAATCCATTTTGGAATTACAAAAGAGAAAGGGAAGATGTTTTCAAATTGAATCATCTTTACTATGGTGGAAAATGTGGGGGAAGAAAATGGAAGACCTCAATTACAAGTGTTGGAAGCACATAGGTAAATATTTTGTGATATTTGAAATACTGATCTAAGTAAATGTTACCAACTTAATTATGAATATAAAATTTCTAATGTATTCTGCAGGTCTGCTAATAATGATGAGACAAACCAAAGTGACAGTAAGAAAGAAGAGAATTTCAGAGCATGAAGGCTCTGGAAGGATCTGTGTGAACTTATACGTTTGTTACAGAAAGGTAATGAATCTGCTGTGGAAGAGACATCAGTATATACAAAAGCCACCTAGATTTTTAAAGGATGCAGAGCAGATGGGTTTTCCAGAAGAGGCGGCCTCCTGTAAACTAAGTGGCCATTCCCTTAGTAACGGAGTCTGAGCATATAAAATACATATATGGAGCCAGTAGCCTATAAGAAGTCTGAATGCTTAGGAAATGGTTTCGTGAGAAGATGAACAAACTTATTTGCAAGCAAGGCTTTGTTTTTGTATCTGTTCCTTGATGAAGGAAATTTTGATTGTGTAAGCTCAGTGAGAATTGCTCGCATGCATATCTTCACAGTTGTAGAAACTGAGAGCATACCCTTTCCTGCTGAGCAGAAACCTGTTAAAATACCTCCCAGGCTGCAGTACCACTTGAGCAGACCTAATCTGGAATTTGGTCTCCTGGCAAGCTATACCCATTCATGTGAATGTTAGTGGCAAATTTGCCACATAAGAAACTTGTTTTGGAAACTGAAACTGTTGAATTGTTGAATGTCGATTGACAGACTGATGTGGTATACATTTCTGAATAGCTCTTCCTTGGCTCTTCCTCACTGTCCATCCTGATTTGAGAAATGGCACTCTACTTCAGAGTACTGTAATCTTTTTTTGCAACAGATTTATTTGATTCCTCTCTCCCCAAATAAGAACATCTACATCGAGTTAAAGTAGCAGTTCCTTAAATTCTAATGGTTTTAGCCCAAATGGTTTCACTTTTTTTGAGCTCAAGGGAAGTTTTTACTTATGTTTTTCTATATGTCTTTGAGGTCTATTTTAAGTCACATAGTCAAGCTGTGAAAGAACTGGGAATCTTGTACTAAAAGGTGAAACGCTTCTTGTTTTCCTCTGGTTTAATGATTTACTTGTACAGTGTGCTTCCCAGTGGGCTTACTGTATTTAACGTATGAGTTAAAACTTAGTGTGAAATAAAAGATGGGGGCTTTTTAGTTTCTGTCTTTAAAATGTACTTTCAAGACAATGCTGAACCCTTTTTGTAACCAGTTATCTGATACCTGGGATTTGATGTTTGACGTGCTCATGTACATCATGTGATTTAATGTAACTTTTAAGATTAAACTGAGAAGGTACAGTTAAACTTTGAGTGGAGAAAAGGTTTTTACAATTACTTCCATAATTATTTTTTGATTCATTCTTAATGCAAATAACACTCCTGTTGTATTGTGTATCTAAATAAACAGTTATCTACATATTTGCCTGGTTTTGCTGCACTGTGCTCAAAACTTACTTTATATGAAACAAAATTACTTTTAAAGTTTCAGTGCATTAAAGCTGTGTACTGGAATATGGCATATAGAGCTTCCTTTCCTCTTCAGGTCCCTTTTAGACTGCTAGCATTTCCCAGAAGCATGTAGCATTCCATGCACTTGTCAGCATTTGCTGTCCCAGGCTTTCTAGCAATCAGACTTTTTGAATAGTCTATGAGAGTGCTTTTTGCCCAGCATACTGTTTGCTTGGACTGAGTTTATTATTTTGAAGAATCACAAAAAGTCAGAGATCTCAGGCAGCTCAATGCTATTGCACCTGCTTCCAGGATTGTTTTATGGGGAAGTGCCAGCAGGCCAGCCTGCCTGCATTTGTCAGAGGAGAAAACCTCATTCATTGTTATTCTTGATCATAAAGCTGACAGTTTGCAGAAACATGTTGAAGAAAATGATAAGGCATTAGAAGAGGTGCTGGTCTAGCTGGTGTCGGTGCACTTCACGTTCTCATGAACATTGCTTACTTATGTGGCATTTCTCTACAGTGCAGATAGGTCACGCTAGAGATCAGGCTTGCTTTGCAGCTATGCAAGTGTTTTGTTGCCTTGCTGTGGGCTTCAGATTGTCTGAAGAAATTGCATAGTGGTTTTGAAGAGGTTTCTTTGAGGCAGTGCTAGTTTGAGCTTGTTGTTGAGTATTATGGTCTGCAGCTCCCACTTGTTATGTGGGACCCACCCACTTACATATTAAATATATTAAAGTTTTGAGGGGCAGTGAGTTTTGTTAGCACCTGTAATCAAGGGATCTTGAGTTAAGCAAATTCAGTTATGATTTCCCTGCCTCCCATATGCTATTGTCTCTTGTGTATAGAAGCTTATTTGTGATGTCTCCTCACATTTAAATTGGGGAACCTGCAGTTCACAAATTTCAATGGTTAGACTTAGAATAAGCTCCTAGGAAGTCAAAAGTCTAGGTTGTTATGTACTCCCTAAAGTACATGATTTTATATCCATTGTGACACCCACTAGTATTATTATACCTGCATATTTTCATAAGTAGAAATGTATTTTCTGTCATTGTCTTTCTAGACATGCTTCCCTGGCAGTGTAAATGAAGGACTATCATAGTTTATTTTTGCACTGTATGAGGTGGATTTCTTTTGTATCTGTTTGGAACTTTGCAGTTTTATAAATATCAAATCCTTGTGTTAAGCAACAGGTAGAATAAAATACCTGCTCTTCCACTTGATGTTTCTGCAAGGCTCATGGCCTGGAATGTGGAGCACTTCTTTTAATTAGAAACTTCCCTGAGCACTTCTTTTAATTAGAAACTTCCCTTAGCAGTCCGTTTTCCATGTTTGTTTCCCTTGAATGGCCAGGATACTGTGCCTATAGTGTTGTGAATCATTACAATTGTTATAAACTAATATTTTTCTCATTAGGTTATTAAACCTGCAATGACTGTAATACTACTGGTAATCAGAAATCTCCTTCCCATAATAATACAATATTCCTCACAGGACACCATGTAAAAAAATATCCCACCACCGCACCATACTTGTATTTAGCATCTACCCGGTTTGTTCATTAGGGGGCACTGCGCAGCCATAGAAGAATCAGTGGGATTTTCAGAGAAACTTGGATGTGCTTCTGGTGATGCCATTTCACTTTCCTTAACCTGCTCTTTGAGACTGTCTGCGGGTACTATAAGGTGGAATTCTTTGCTGTAATTTAAACTTAGTTCTGACTAAGACTGTTTCTTGTAGAGGTTTATGGCAGTTGTGCAATGCTAGAATATATCCTTCAAATTCCTTTTTCTGTGTTCAGAGAAGTGTCTTGATAGTTCACAGCACTGACAGATTTGTCACTTTTGTTGAACTTTAGAAGGTGCATACTTCTACTCACTACTTTCTGAATGTTAAACCTGGAGCATAATTACACTCACTGGACTTTGATGTAGCTTGTATATGCAGTTGAAAATGTGGGTTGCTTCCAGTGGATCCTGATGGTGAGATTCTAGTCTTACTGGCTTTCTCTCTAGCACTGTATCAAACATGTATTTTGCTTTTGTATATGGGCTTTTCTATGATGAATACCAAAATTTTTGCAACTGGAGAGAAATTGCTGTAAAAAGCATTTTATAAACTCGGTATAGGAGCAGAGTGCTTTGCAGTTACGAACATTAATCTCTACCAGTATGTTTCCAAAGAGAATGTAAAGGATACTATAGGGTCTAACAAGGACTGTTTTCAAGGACACTAGGCTAAAACAATCTTTTCCATTACTGAAGGTAGCTACCTGGAGATGATAGGAAATCCAGCCAAATTCTTCTGATGGAAGTTGGCAAAGAGGCACCATATAAGGCAAAGAGCCTTCATTGAGCTCTTGTATAGGAAGATGCAAAATCTTAGAAGTAGCTGTATGTTTTTCTTAGCTTTCAGGACTTCTGTCAGCACTGCTGTACCTGCCTTATTTGTCTAAAGTCCTTTCTAAACCTATCTGATATGCACAATTCAATTAAAGGAAGATGGTACCTCTGTGTTAAATCTGAAGAGCAGAGGAATATGATGAGGGTAGTCTTTTCCATCTTGGAGTGATGTATTCAATCTCTGGATTGAGAGCAGCCCTAAGGACAAAGATGTGGGAGGGTTGGTTGATAAAAAGCTCATCATCACCTGGCAGCATGCACTTGCAGCCTAGAAAGTCAACTGCATTCTAGGCTGCATCAAAAAGAGTGTGGCCAGCAGGTTGGAGGAGGTGGTTCTCGCTCTGTGCTCTGCTCTCATGGAGTACTGTGCTCTCGTAGGGATACTGTGTTTAGCTCTGGGGACAAAAAGCTGTTGGAGCAAGTCCAGAGAAGGCCACAAAGATGCTCCAAGCGCTGAAGCACCTCTGCAGTGGAGATGGGCTGAGAGAGCTGAGCTTGATCAGCCTGGAGAAGTCTCTGGGGAGACCTTGTAACAGTCTTCCAGTACCAGAAGGGGGCCTGTAAGAAATTTAGAGAGGCATGTTTTACAAGGACCTGCAGAGACAGGACAAGGTGGGATGGCTTTGAACTGGCATGGGAGGTTTAGATGAGGTATTAGGAAGCTCTTCCTTGTGAGAGCAGTGAGACTGCACAGGTTGCCTGGAGAAGCTGTGGCTGCCCCATCACTGTCAGTGTTCAAGATGATGTTGGATGGGGCTTGGAGCAACCTGGTCTAGTGGCAAGTGTCCCTGCCAGTGGCAGGGGGGTGGAGCTAGGTGGGCTTTAAGCTCCTTTCCAGTGCAGATCATTCTATCATCCTGTTCTCCATGAGACCTTTTGGGAAGTACTGTTGTGGTGCATTGTCAGCCCTATTTCAATGGTTGTCTCATGCCTAATACTGCTTAGATGAAGTACATAACAGATTATAGTACATAAACTAAGGCTTCCTAGAATAATCTTTGTGGTCATCCTTATGGCTGAAACAAATAAAATAGTCTTTGGCACTGACAGCTATTGTACTGAATGATTAACTCTGCTCAGGGAAACAAAATAATGCTATTCTATGGCCCATTCAAATGTCAAACATGAATATGTTGTGTTCAGTGGACTTTGGAGGACAATACTTTCATTTTACTCTGGAAGCAAACTGTGTGATTGCAGTGTTGCCAAGGGTGTCTTATTCTGGTCCATGCCAGCCCATCACTTCACTTATACCACCTCTGTCAAAATAAATCTTTCAGTACTCTGGAGCCAGTTCTTAGTGTGTGGTTGTCTTCAGCACTTGTCTCTTAATAGTCCTGTAAATTATTATCTCAGTTTTACATCAAAGCCACAGCTGTAGTCAACAATTTTTTTCACTAACTAGAATGTGAAACATTTTAATGGTTAAATGAAGATTTAAGACTAAAATCTTAGGGTGAAGAAATGGCAGATCTTGTTTTATAAAACTTCCCCGTCACAGAGATAGTTAGGCACAAAAGTGTTAGTATTAACTCTTCTTATCCACTTATGGGTTATAAATTTATTAATTTTTTTTTTGTCCTTTAGGTTAGTATATGAAAGCATAACGTAGCTGTTTACTAAGATAGGGACATACGTACCTTGGTTTTACAAGCTGGCAATGGTTAGATGCCCCTGTGTTTTCTGATGAACAGCCAAGCAACTGCTCCACAGAGGAGGAACATTTACCTCTCTTCAGTATCCCTCTGGTTACTTTTTCCTCTTTGCTTTTTTGTGTGGAAAAAAAAAATCACGGTTGTGTTGGATTATAAACTGAACACAAGCCTGCGGAACACCCTTAGAACAGCGAAGGCCTGTATTAGCAAAGTGTGTAGCCATCAGGTTGAGGGAAGTGGCAGTGCCTACCTGTTCAGTATGGGCAAGGCGGCATCAGGAAAACCACATCCAGCTTAAGCTTTCGGTTGACATTGGTGCACTGAAACAAACTCACTGGAAGGACCCGTCAAGATGACATGAGGAATGGAACATGCAATGAAGGAGAAGCTGAGGGAGTGGGCTTCCTCATTCTGGAGAAGAGGAGGCTAAGGAAAAGGGGAAGCCTTCCTGCTATCTTTGACTCTATGATGGAGTAGGGAAGACAGAAATACTTCTCAAAGCTTCATAGTGCTTCCACTATATATTCCACTGTGAAAAGTCAGTAAAAGAAATCCTGACAAGGTATTAGGAAAACTGTTTTTGCCAAGAGGGTTTCAGACTGGAACAGATTGTCCAGAAAGGTTGTGGTCTCTCCATCCTGAGAGCAGTTAAGAACTCAGTATGGCCCTGCACAACCTGGTCTATATTTGCTCTACAGTGGAGCTGGAGGTTGGGTAAGGTAATCTCCAAGGTCCCTTCCAACCTGAGTTATTGATTAGTCTGTTGTTAATGAGGTGAGAGCCCTTGTAATCTTCTGTTTATCCATGTGTTGAAGGGGTTTTACTTAGCTTTCAGTCCAGCTTGCTTGTTACAGGTGTGTCACCAAGCACACAGCCATGCCATAGATTTGATCCTGTGGTGTAGAATGGTATATGTGGTGATTTTCTTCCTCGCTGTTCCTCTTAAGGTGTAACATATCAAATGGATTCTCTTTTGGAGATGTAAGATAAATCAGGCTAGTTTTGAGGTAAATAGCACATACCGAGTGTCTGCATCTGGGGGACTAGTGGCTGCTGTTCCTGTTTTACTGAGATTAAGCTCTTAGCAGATATCTCTTGCCTTTGTCAGTAATGCAATTTCATCAACTTTAATAACAAGCCGGAGCATACAAAATCATCAGATGGTTGGATTTCTTCTTCCTAGGTCAAACTTCTGTATTTCAATAAACCAGAAATGCTTGTAACACTTTTTGTGTTTGACTTTCAATGTTCACAGCAATTGGAAGAAAAAAGTGAGGATGAAGAGGATAAAGAGTGCTTAAAGCAAGCAATAACTGCCCTACTTAATCTTCAAAGCAGTATGGAACGGATATGCTCCAAAAGTCTTGCAAAACGAAGGCTTAGGTAAACACGTTTCTATTTTTCCTGCTTTCTGCTCTTAATGCTTTGCTATAAATCCAGGGCTCCCAGTTTCCTCTTTTAGTAAACAATGAACAAAATAGTTTGTGACAAGCCTGCTTTTTCAGAGGAAGTGACATCAAAGCCGAGATAATTTGTTATTGTTTTAAAATTGTTCTAGTTTCTCTGTGTGTTTGCATGCTGGTAGTTGAGCCGTTCAGAGAATTCAATGGTAAGTAGAAAGTTACGGCATTTGTGGGATAATTGTGCTCAGATAATGAACAGTCACTTAAAAATACTGTAGGAGTACCTTCCTGTGGGCTTAGAAGGGAATGTTCTTGAATTTGAAACTATTTAATATGAAGCGTTTTGTGCAATGCCTAGTTAAAATTACCACTGGGTAATAGAAATAGATGCATAGATAGCTAGTGCTGAGATGCTCTGTTGTAGCAAATTCCTGGATTACACTATCAGTTCTTTGATTTAATGTTAACATTTGTGCAGTTATTTAAGCATGTTAAAACTTTGCATTTGCTCTTAAAATTGTTTCAGTATTTTGTTTACCAAACAAGTTCTGTGCTGCAAGGTAGAATCTTTAAGCTTGGACATGGGTGATTTTATCAGTTTATTTTCTCTAAATGTGCTTCTTTCAAGTTAATGCAGTCTAAAATGGTTTTGTTGGCTATGGAAATGAGTGGTTTGTTAGGCTAAGAGGCATTAGTGGCTTGCCTGCTTCTGATTGTCCATGTTTATGTATAACATTTATTACATAGAAGATAAGTAGAAAATTTATCAGATGAGTTTCTTAAGTGAAACATTAGTCAAGACTTGCAATGGTGCTGATACTGGCTGCTGAAACTGCATTCTCAGTGGAATTCTCACCACTCAGGAAGATGATCTTGTGTTTTTGCTGTTAGTGGTGGTTGTGGTTTTTAAGTACATGAATACTAATAGGCTGCCTTTTTCCCATCTTCACTGAAGTGAATCTGCATGCCGGTTCTATACTCAGCAGATGAAGGGGAAACAGCTGGCAATTAAGAAAATGAATGAAATCCAGAAAAATATTGATGGCTGGGAGGGTAAGGACATTGGACAATGCTGTAACGAGTTCATCATGGAAGGAACACTCACACGTGTAGGAGCAAAGCATGAGAGGCACATATTTCTATTTGATGGCTTGATGATTTGCTGTAAGTCAAATCATGGCCAGCCAAGACTTCCTGGTGCTAGCAATGCAGAATATCGTCTAAAAGAAAAGTTCTTCATGCGAAAGGTACAAATCAATGATAAGGACGACACTAACGAGTACAGACATGCTTTTGAAATAATCTTAAAAGATGAGAACAGTGTTATTTTCGCTGCTAAATCAGCTGAGGAGAAAAACAACTGGATGGCAGCATTGATATCTTTGCAATACAGAAGCACCCTGGAAAGGATGTTGGATGTAACAATGTTGCAGGAAGAAAAAGAGGAGCAGATGAGATTTCCAAATCCTGAGCTTTACAGATTTGCAGAACCTGACTCTGAAGAGAATATTGTGTTTGAAGAAAACATGCAGCCCAAATCTGGAATCCCCATCATTAAGGCAGGAACTGTTGTCAAGCTTATTGAGAGGCTGACTTACCACATGTATGCAGGTGAGGCACTTCTTTTATGTAGCCAAAACTCAAGGTGCTGACCAGGTTTTGTTTCTCTTTCTCTGCTAAATGCTTGCAGCAAAATATGTAAAGTTGTAGAAAGTAAATATGCTTTGCAGTGCACATATTCTGACATGCTTTTTGAGTTATGGTTTTGAGTTCTAAATATGCATCACTATGGCATTTAAAAATATGAATCCTGTTTGGCTGAATGTAGTGGGATATGCATATGGTTAGTCTCATCAAAGGGATGGGGGATCAGGGGCCTGTAGGAATTGAGCTCTAGACAATACTTTTTCCTGTATGCCCTAGGCTACAAGAATTGCATTCCCTCGAGACTTCCAAAGCTGAGTGGCACATGAAGCACTTGAGAGAATTATGAGCCCAGTGTTTTCAGTTATGGGTTCTACTCTTATCTAATACTATGTCCCTGCCCATGGCAGGGGGGTTGGAACTAGATGATCTTAAGGTTCTTTCCAACACTAACTATTCTGTGATTCTGTACGTGTCCATGCTGGCATGTAATGGGAAAGACCAAATAACCAGCTTCCTAGAAGAAGTCACATGCATAATTTGGCCTTGGAACTTTGCCTTAATCAGAATTTCAGTGGGGATTTGATTTAAGGACTTTGGCTTTTTATTTATGTTGAAAATACATTGAAGACATTTATGTGATCATCCAGTCCAGCCTCAGGTTTTTTACTCATTTCCCAGGATTTTCTTAAGCTGTGATGAAAAGCATTGGGCTTGGGTTTGGGTTTTCTTTTTGGGTTTTTTTCTACCTGTATGTCAGTTATTCTAAAACTTCGGGCATCTTGGCATTTGTACTTCTCATATTCAATTGTAGATTCTTCTGTTGATGTTGTTTCCCTTTCTTTTTACTCTTTGCACTCTGATTGTACTCCTTTGACTTGAAGTTGTACTCCTGCAGCTCAGTCCTGGATACTCTGCATAATCCAGGAATTTTTGTTTGGAAGATACAGGGAATAAGCAGAAGACAATTAGTGTAGGATAGTACTTTTATTTCTATTTAAGATGCTTGTAAATACATGTTTACTCCATTATGTTTATTGCTCTTCTCCACATTTCCTTCAGTTGAGCTTTCCTAACACATATTAGAAACCCAAATGCAATATTGTGTTGGCAGTTCTTACCAGAGTGATTTTGTACCTGTCATCATTTTCTTATAACTTCATAAACTTCTAACTCTTGGCTTTGTATTCCACAGTCATGATTTGTTGACATAGTTTTATGTTTTAGAAAGCTAAAATAAAACAATTCAGCCTTAGAGAGAGGCAGGCACTTTTTTGGTTTTTAGGGCTAGCGTTGTATTTGGCAGAGAATTGGCAAAAATGGTATTTCATTAATGCCCTTGTGAATATTTGCTCTGCTTTGACTAACTTGTGCACCATTGAGAATTGCCCTATCCATATGTGCTGGGACTTTGGTGCCATAACTCTGGTATTATTCCAAGTGCTAGCAGTGCTCTCCATGCTTCATTTCTGTCCTGGGAGCCACAGGCTACATTCTCCAGCTCCATAAAACAGAAAGGCCTGGTTTTAAGGAGCATGTGGCTTCTTGAAAGAGTAACTTCTGTCATGTTTTTTGCATGTTTGCCCTTGCTAGCACATAGGACATCAAGGAAGCATTCAGATCAATTGATTTATCCTTCATCCACAGTCATTTAAATTCCTGCTTGTAATAGCCCTTATTTAATAAAGCTTTAAGTAGGTTGCTTGAAGCCTAACAACATACACCTACAAGGTTGCTCGAAGGTATATGTGGCATGTACCAAACTATTGTGTGACAAAGCAGAGAATATGGGTACTGTGGTGTAGGCTGTCTTCAAAAGAAGAAAAATGGTTGTCTTGTGATATATTTGGACTGTCTTTGTAGCCTTAAAGATTTTAGTGAAACATGCATGGACCTGATGCTGAATTGCTAGGTAGCACATGTTTTCTTAACAACCTTTTCTTCCATTCAGTACCTTCTGGTTTATTATTGGTTTTCTATGAGGAAAAAGTTAATTGGTCTAACCATTCTGTGCCTTTTCTATGCTATTCTGTGTCTTTTCAGGGGAACAAAGAAATAGAGCTATAGTGACTCAGCCAAAATGCTCTGTTGTGCAGGAAACAAAGATCCATTTGCTATGGAAATCATTCAGTGCTTTTTTGCACCTTATGAGATGCAGTGAGTAGGGCAACAGCTTTCCATAGTAACCCTTTTTAGCTCTTCTTTCATACACTTACCACCTGATTTCAAGACTTCTGTTTTGCTTGGAGACGTGGGAAGATGAGTACTCTGGTTATACCTAGCCAATCAGCTACAGGCTGTAGAAAGGCTCTTCTTGTTCCATGCAGGATTGTGTGTGTGTGATTGTAATCTTGAAAGAATGTATTGACTTTATATTCATATGCCAGAATAGCAAGCCCTTACTTTCTGAGGTGACTTGTCTCAAATACGTGTGACTGGTTAGGCATCCCTTGATCTGACAGTCTAAAGACAATATTTACTGTAGCTGTGACTCTTTGATAGGTTTTTGTCTTTGTAAGTCAAATACTATAATTACAGATATAATCATAGAGGTGGTACCCATTTGCTGCAAGTAGCTGAAGAGCAATTTACTTAGTTGCATATGGAGGAGTACATGGGCTGTGTTCAGACAGTAGTCTCAATTTTTTTGTCAGTCATAGAGTGGTTTGAGTTGAAGGGGACCATAGAGATCATACAGTTCCAACCCCTCTGCCAGCGTCAGGGACACGCTATGAAGATCTAGACAGTCCATGTCATTTGTAGATATGGATGTTGGACCTTTTATTTTTCTTCCCTCACCTCCCTGACAATGCACAAACCAGCTGAAATACTGCTCTGTTTAGCTGTGGAACAGGGACCAAAGCATTGCTTTACCAAGCAAGGCTGCTGGGGGTAGGAGGCATCCAGTGAGAGTGAGGATAGGGAGACAGCCCTGATGGCCACCTGGCCACAAGGTATGGCAGATTGTCCAAACTCTCCTGCTATAGAGCAGCAGAACAGGGAGAAATCTCCTCAGCAATAGCAGCTTTCTGTGTATTTTCACATCAGAGAAACTGCCCTTCAATTAGAAATCCAGGTTCTGACCTGGATTTTAGTGGGGTTTACTTGTTTTAAATTGTTTTTGCATTAATTATTTCCTCCTTTGCCTGTTCCTGGTTTAAGAGCAGCTGGGTTAGGTGGTATCAAAATTTGAAAGTCGTGGCAATTTTTTTTATGTATAGGGTAGTGCTCTTCTATTTTTAAAGCTTTGATATGTTAAGAGTGCTTGTGCGTCATCATAGTGTCCGTTTCCTTTCTTAAGGAATTCAAGGGTGATTATTTATAAATCCTTGTAGAACAAGTTATTGTTCTTTTTTAGCTTTCAAATTGGCTGTATTGAAGAGAGAATTATCACATGAGCACACATCCTGACTAACTAGTGTTGTCTGTACTTTTTTAACACTTGCTCATATATTGTACACTGTTTTGAGTTACAGATTTTGTTAGTGAGATAACAAGGTTAGATTTGATTTTCTGATCTGCTTCATTTGAAATTCAATATGTATTGTGGGTTTAACCACTGACGCTACCTGTAAATAACAATAGCTATGACTCAGAGCTTGCAATGATCTGAAAATGTTAATTGCTGTGGAGGCTTTCTTTTTCATGTAGACAAGATCTGCTTGGGGGGATGCTGTGTACAGATTACAAGATGTGAAAACATGAGTTACTGCATTTCTATACTTATCTTTTAGGATAATAAAACCTGTTTTTTTCATCGTGAGGGTGTTGGGAACAGGGATGATTTTCTTTGCACAGAAGGATTTTTGAGTTTTGCCTTTGAAAAGGACTTCAGACTGTACAGTTTCAAGGAGAGGTGGGAAAGGCATTATCATAAGAAAAATGGCTTAGTGAAGGACATAGAGATGGTAAAAGAGAATAGCCACAACAGAAATGCAAGGAAATGTGTTACACAGTGCATGGTTAATCTGTGTGACACATTAAAGTGTTGCCCACATGAAGAGAGCTTAAGTAGGATCTAAGAAAGGTGGAAGGTTCATTCAAATGGACAAGATGCTGGTAAATAGTTAAGGAGGATTTAAAAAAACCTCTTAAGAATCCCTATTCCAGGCAACAAGTCTAATGGCCTCATACAGTGTTAGGTCAAATAATGCAGGTGTTTTCATCTTCATTACAGCCTGTAGGAGCTCCTGCTTCAAGTCCTGTGTGCTCCTCTTCAGCCACTCTCTGTTAGAGGAATTACAGTTAGAGTTTATATGTATGGATTTAATATGCAAAGCCCTTGTAACATGGGCATTAATTTTATTCAATGATAACAAGGTTAACTTTGTTTCTAGTCACTTCTGTGCAGTGCCAGCATGGTGTCACTGCATTTCCTCGTACTTGAAAATAAATGGTTTTGCTTTTGTGATGAAGGGAGACACTTTGGGGTTTCTGTTATCAATATTTGCTTGGTTTCAAACACATATGAATACTTTAACTGATAGGTAATTAGTCAATTTAAATGAAATCTGATTTTTTTTTGCAGTGAAATAAATGTAACCTCAAAGGAGAGCTGTCAGCTGAAAAAATGCCTCGTTTGCCTTAAACGTGACTATCAGTTATACAAGTTTAGGGAAAACTTCTTCCCCTTGAAAAGGCGATTTCTATCCGATGCAAAGTTACTTGCTGTGTCTTTTGCATTATCTTGACCTGCTCACTGTCAAAACCAAAGTTGCTTACTAGTTGACTCATAAATAAAATATCTGTTATTTTCACAGTTGTTTAAAAAGCATCCAGTCTTTTAATAATCAAAGGAAAAGAAAAAGTATTTGGTTTGAGTTCTCAATGGAATAAAAATTGGGTTTAGATTCTTACTTTCATTGCTATTTGAAGAGGTTCTGAATTGTTATATCATTTTCTCTGTAAATTGATAAGCCAGCATCCGTAATTGTGGCAGGAAGTTAAAGTTGATTTAAAGTATAAAAGTAAAATTAAAAAAAAAGGTAATCGCTGACCTGAGCTTGAAATTATTCTTTGTCTTAGATCCCAACTTTGTTCGGACTTTTCTCACAACGTATAGATCCTTCTGTAAACCTCAAGAGTTGCTGAGTCTGCTAATAGAAAGGTATGTGACTGTTAAAAATACTGTTCTTATGAACTGCCCGTTTTGTGTCATTGTTGTTGGGTTTACTTGAAGTAGTAGAGGTTGTAAGATTCTTGTTTCCCTGTTGTTCTTGATTCACTCTAAGCACTCTTTAAAGTGTTTTTTAAGTTGTCATTTCAAGGATTGCAGGTGAAATGTACAAGTTATATCCAGGAGCCTACAATTTGTTCAGGTAGCTCCAGTAACTTCCAGCATTCTATGGTTTTGTCTTTGAAATCTGTGTTGTTACTGAATTTAGCAAATCTTCCCGTGTGCTTACCAAAATACAAGATTCTGACTTGTTGAAATGTTCTGAATTTTAAGCTATCTTTCATTGACGCCTTATTCATGCATGCTGTGAGTAAGATGAGTGAAATAAGAGCTTGGTCTTGTGCCCATCTTCTCTGCTAGATTTGAAATTCCAGAGCCTGAGCCAACAGAAGCTGATCGTATTGCTATGGAGAATGGAGACCAGCCTCTTAGTGCAGAGTTAAAAAGATTTAGGAAAGAGTACATCCAACCTGTGCAGCTACGGTAAGTATTGCATCAATGTGAACCAAATGGACTTCCTTTAAGTCTTCTGAAGTACCATCTTTTGGATGCAGTGGCTTTTTGGGATACCTTTCTTACAACCTTTCTTGCAGATGCTTTGGTAAAGTGTGTGCATAGGCAGTAAGCCATTTAGACCTTGCTACTTGAAAACCTGGTGGGAATTTGAATTCATGGCATGAAAAGCCTTAGAAAAGGCTTGTAATGAGTTTTAGACTTATTAATGTGCAAATTAGTTTCTTGTAATTGCCATTTTTTTTTTCAAAATCCATATTTCTTCAAGGTTATGTACGTGTGCTGCAAAGATGTAGACGGAGAACATTTTTGATAATGTTCTTTTTATGAACAATAGCATTACTCTGACTTCTTTAAATTTAAAGTAGAAGAATACTTATAGCTGATTGCTGGTGACATGCAAACAGTAGAATAATTGCTTTTGAGCTGCTGATTCTGATATTCTTGTGAGCCGTCACCAACTAAAAGCCTTGAAATGCTAGACACGAAGGTACACTGTATTGTAGAATGCTTACTTATCTTTTCCTTTTGCAGAGTATTAAATGTGTGTCGACACTGGGTAGAACACCACTTCTATGACTTTGAAAGAGATGCTGATCTTCTGCAACGTTTAGAGGAATTCATTGGAACAGTAAGAGGTATTTATCATTTCTTAAGCACCAGCATTTATCACAGAATCATAACACATCCCTTTTCAAAGGTATGGAATGGAATCACTTTTCCTTTCACTGAAGAGATAAATAGGACTGGCTGCTTATTGAATATTTCACAGAGAACATGAAATAAACCTTAATTTAAAAAAAAAAACAAACAACAAAAATCCCTGAATAATAGTGCTCAGAAGAAAGAATGTTATTTACATCCTAATAAGTGTTGGTTTTGTTATAAAGGGACTAAAATCATGCAAAATAATAATAGCTGAGTAATGATCAGGACAGAATAATGCTTTGATTGTCCTCTTAAACTGTATACAGGTGTAATTTTGTAAAAGGTTGGTGATGGAAACCACTATTTCTTTGAAGCAAAGGTTTTCCATGTATTTCACAGTGCATATTAGAACTGTAGGTTACCTTCCACTTGGGATTGTACAAATCTTTCCTGATCCCTTGTAAAAAACCTGAAACAGCTACAGGAGCACTTCGTTAGGAGAGGGTTGTGTCAGAGAAGTATTTCATGGTTATTTAGAAATAAGAGAGGGAGAGGATGAGCCAGTTAGTTTAATGTAGGTTGCTAGTAAATTTTCAATGAATTTGACATCTCGTGCAGGAAATTCTTATGGTGTTGAGCTAAACAGGCATTTGGCAGCTTATAAGCCATTCCCCCTTGTCCTAGCCCTACATGCCCTTGTCAGAAGTCCCTCTCCAGATTTCTTATAGGCCCCCTTTTAGGTACTGCAGTGTTCCCATAAAGTCTTCCCTGAGCCTTCTTCAGACTGAATAAGCCCAGCTCTCTCAGCCTGTCTCCATAGATGATGTGCTCCAGCACTCAGCATCTCTGTGGCTTCCTCTGGACTCACACCAACAGCTCCACATCCAGAAGGATGTGTGGGGGCCCCAGAGCTGGCTGCAGGACTTGCTGGATGGGTCTCACCAGAGCAGAGTAGAGGGGGAGAATCCCCTCACTCAACCTGCTGGTCATACTGCTGGTAATTCAGCCTGGGACACAGTTGGTTTCTGAGCTGTGAGTGCACACTGCTGGATCATGTTGAGCTTCTCATCAGCCAGCAAGCCTAAGTCCTTCTTCTGAGGGCTGCTGTCCATTTCCCCCAGGCTGTATTTGTGCTTGGGATTGCCCTGACCCAGGTGCAGGACCTTGCATGTGGCCTTGTTGAACTTCATGAGATTTGCAGTGGCCCATCTCTCCAGCCTGTCCAGGTCCCTCTGTATGGTATCCTTTCCCTCCAGCTAGTTTCTGCAACACAGTTTGATGTCATCAGCAAACTTGCTGAGGGTGCTTGATCTCACTGTCCATGTTGCTGACAACGATATTATACAGCACCGGTCCCAGTACCCCTGTGGAGCACCACTCATCACTGATCTCCACTTGGACATTGAGCTATTGACTGCAACTCCTTGAGTGTGACCATCCAGCCAATTCCTTATCCACCAAGTGGCCCATCTGTCAAATCCATGCCTCTCCATTTTAGAGGCAAGGGTGTTGTGTGTGACAGTGTCAAATGCCTTGCATGTTTCTGGGTAAATGAGCTGTACCTGTACAAGTTTAGTAACAGTAACTAACCAGTAACTTTAATAATGCAAGGTTATTAAGAATAACTAAATAGCAAATTTGTCTCTGTGTGCCAGGCAAAGCGATGAAGAAATGGGTTGAATCTATCACAAAGATCATCAATCGGAAAAAGCAGGCACAAGCCATTGGGCAAAGTCACAACATTACTTTTGAGAGCCCTCCTCCGGCGATTGAATGGCACATAAGCAAACCAGGACACACAGAGACTTTTGACTTGCTCACTTTGCATCCTATTGAAATTGCTCGGCAGCTTACTTTACTTGAGTCAGATTTTTACAGGTAACTTTCCTCCATTGAAAAACACATGACACAAACCAAAATATTCTCCAGCATGAACTTGTTTCTGCGGGCCCCTGATGTGAATCCCCACGGTAGGTCAAGGGACTTTACCAGTGCTGTATATTGTTTGCTATTTTGTCAGGAAAAACTGCTAAAAATGGATATTTGTCTTCTCCTCCAGTTGACGTGCAGTAGATACGACTGATGCACACTCTCAGTTGCATTGTGCGGCAGGTTTCTCTTTATATTTTCCAAGTAGATCAACCTTTGAGAAGTATGAACGTTAATTAGATCAGTGTTCTTCATATCCTAGTTTGTGAAGCAGATTATGGATCTGTTCAGATCTCAACAGCTGTCTGTGAGAGGCTCTTCAGGTGTTGTCAGCTCACATTTTCTGATGGTGGATAGAATGTAGACTTCATTCTTTATTTAGATGAACACAGGTGGTAAATAGTCACCTAAATTAAGAAATACACACTAAAAAAGAGGTGTAGAAATACCAGTCAATTAGTCATGTAAGGTGCCTGAGATTATGCAAGAGAGATCATATCTTAAAACATTTATTTCCAAATATTAATTCAAAGTTCACTGCAAATAAAGAGGTTTGGGAAGATAATATCTTCTCTCCAGCTTTGCTTTATTTTTTGATACATGCATCTACTTTTCTAGAGCTGTGCAGCCATCTGAACTAGTTGGGAGTGTGTGGACGAAGGAAGATAAAGAGATTAATTCTCCCAATCTTCTCAAAATGATAAGGCATACAACTAACCTCACTTTGTGGTTTGAAAAGTAAGTAACTTTCCTGAATCTGCTCTGGACAGCTGCAGTCCATTCAGAAGTATATACTGTGAAAAACTCTGTTAAGAAAGAATCCCAGTTTTAAGTCATGTTCAGATGCTGCAGCTGGTCCCTGTGAGACTTTTACCATCAATAGTCTCAGCTTTTTATTCTTAGAATATTTTCAAATGTTTATTCTCTAAACATTTTCCAGACTGTGTCAAATAATTTGATAAATTTTTGGTGTTTGTGGTATGACTTAATATTTGATTTGGCAAAACTTATCGACGCTTTAATACAAGATCAAATGTTCTTTTGTGTTTAGATGCATCGTAGAAACAGAAAACCTGGAGGAAAGAGTTACTGTAGTGAGCCGGATAATTGAGATCCTGCAAGTATTTCAAGAGCTAAACAACTTTAATGGTGTCCTTGAGATTGTCAGTGCTATGAACTCCGCAGCAGTGTATAGGTTGGATCACACATTTGAGGTACAGTAAAATGTTTTCCATTTTTGGTATGGAAGTGTAATGCAGAAAGCCTGTTTAGTCAGTAAGCGTGTCCTTTAGAGAAGGAGCAAGGAAGATAAATCCTCCAACAGATTAATCAATTGAGGTGTAGTAGAGGTTTTTGTCCTTGGTTTCAGAAGCAAGAAATCAGTCCTCACTTAGGCAGAAAAAGGGATCAAGATCCTGAGATAGTCAAGCGCTGTCATAACAGTCACTGGGAGAGCATTACTCTAAGTACGGTTGCTGGGCTACACTTTAGCCTGTCTTTCCAAACAACCTGTTTCATCTCTCTTCTTAGCAAATTCCAAGTCGCCAGAAGAAGATTTTAGAAGAAGCTTATGAGCTGAGTGAAGATCATTATAAGAAATACTTGGCAAAACTCAGGTCCATTAATCCTCCTTGTGTGCCTTTTTTTGGTAAGTATATTTGGTTTCAATGGGCTGTATCACACATAAACGTTTGGAAAGTATTGAGGCAGGGCAGTAAGCAGAGCACGAACAATAGTGGAAAGTCAGTTTTAACAGGACAGTTGGGTTTGATTTTCAGGTGCCTGATGTGATGTGAACTATGTGAAATAAAAATTAAAGTGACTGTCCATTGCATATGTTGTATATCTGCGATATCTTATTTACATATTTACTCATTTTTACTTTGAATTGTCATGTGCCCATCAATGCCTTGAATGGAAGGTGATCCCATTAGAAATATTATTACTAGAGACTAGTAGAGAGAAAATGACCCCCTTCCCTATCAAGAATTTCAAGAAATAAAGCCACAGTTTTTGTTTTCATAGCTTGTTATAACTAGAATCTTTCTGTTAAAAAGTCCTATTTCTGTAAAAACAGACTTTAGAAAGCCTCCTCTTTATCATCAAACTGAACAGTTGTCATTTCAAGTAGATTGCTTGGGATTTCTGACATTTAGAAAATTGTGAAGTATATGGCATTCCTATTCTTTAGCAACCTACTCGGATGTTTGCTGCAGATCTGTTCCAACTCTGGACGTAACTCTTGTCCAGCATCGGCTTCAGGCCTGTGAAAGAAAATAGTTTTGATGGCTTTTTTGGCCTTTTAAAGATTGGGGAAAGATATACTCTAGAGCTCTGCAAAGAAAGATAAGGTGAATTAAGAAATCTTCTGTCTTGCATGAGAGATGAGTAAAGGTTAGCAGGATTACACTTGAAGAGCTTCTTTTATTTCTGGCAAGTTGTGCTTGGAAAAGTCATAATGACAGTTCAAGATACATTATCTAGGCTAGGACTTGCTGAGAAAATTGGGACTCTTCAGTTTGGATAAGAGAAGGCTGCTTGAAGACCTCGTAGCAGCCTTCCAGTATCCTAAGAGGCCTGCAAGGGTGCCAGGGAGGGACTCTTCATCCGGGACTATATAGTATAAGGGGTAGTGGGTTCAGACTTGAACAGGGGAGATTTAGGTTGGATATAAGGAAGAAATTCCTTATTGTGAGAGTGATGAGGCTCTAGAACAGGCTGTCCAAGGAAGCTGTGAATGCTCCATCCCTGGTAGTGTTCAAGGCCAGGTTGAACAGGGCTTTGAACAACCTGGTCTAGTGGGAGGTGTCCCTGCCCATGGTAGGGGAGTTGGAACTAGATGAGCTTTAAGGTTCTCTCCTATGATTCTATCAGTGGACTTGAGAGCACTCTTTTCTCTCTAATCTTCAAATTATTTGATGCAATTATGAAGCCAGGATTGGAATCTGGAAAAGAAGAATAAAACCTGAAAATACCTTTTTGGAGCTTAGCTGGGGGCTCTACTGGAGTAGAGCTGAGTTGAGGTGAAACTGTTAAGAGAAAGCACTTGAGTTCAGTTCTCAAGACATGTACTCTTGTCTTACAAAATATGAATAGTGTTGAGTTGTGTCAGCTTCCTAAACAATAGAAAGATACATAGACTTTGAGATCTTGATGAAAAAAAGGCCACTTTCTAGAAAAGATGTACTAAAATATTTTAATTGTTGCCCTTATTGATCATAACAGAGCTTTTTTTTCTAAATAGCCTACAGAAAATTAATTCTTTAAGATTTCTTTCTCTTCATGTACTGTCCTCCTGGTTTTGTACTGTATGTTGAGAAACTCTTCTTTGTGCTCCTCAGGGATTTACTTAACTAACATTTTGAAAACAGAAGAAGGCAACCCTGAATTTCTAAAGCGACATGGGAAAGAACTTATAAACTTCAGCAAGAGAAGAAAGGTAGCTGAAATAACAGGAGAGATACAGCAGTACCAGAACCAGCCGTATTGTTTAAGAGTGGAATTTGACATCAGGGTAAGTGGTGTTATTTGTGTCCTTGCACTGAGCTACTTCACTGGTGTCTCTGACAGCTGACAGACCATAAGGATAGACTGAATTCACGTCAGGCTGAGTTGGAGACGAGGTGAAGGCCTGTTGTAAAATCTCTCTAGGGTCTCACTGTAAGGAAGGGTAGAAAGCTCAGTGCTTGCAGTTTGGTTAGTTGTGTTGGAGTTTTGTTTTGCTTTCCCTTAGCCATTGGGATGCAGATAAATCTTACTGGTCAGTGCTGAGCAGGAACAGAAACTGCCAGTTTCTCACCATCCTTCACTCAATTGGGTTTATTTGTCCAGTGAGCCCAGTTTTCCTATTCCTCCTCTGCTACCCTGCCTTTACATTTCCAGGTTTACCTGATAGCACTGGCAACAAACCGATTTAATAACTTAAAAATCTGTCATTATTTCTGACTCCAGCATTTTTTCACTTCTCTGGAATAGTTTGTATCATTTCTGCAGTAGAAACAAGCAGTCATAAGCTACTAAGTAGCAGCTTAGCTGACAAGTTCTCTACCTTCTTGTATTTCAGAGATTTTTTGAAAACCTGAATCCAATGGGAAACAGCATCGAGACAGAATTTACAGATTACCTGTTCAACAAGTCACTGGAGATAGAGCCACGAAATGTCAAGCCTCCACCAAGATTCGTTAGTATTCAATTTATGTATTTCAAAAACTGCTTACATATGTCTTTCACAGATGACGGATGTCATTTTAGATCTCTTTATAAATATGAAGCTACATTTAGGTGATCTTGTAGCCTTTTGGTTTTGTTTAATGCTATCTTTTTTTGTCATTTCAGCCCAAAAAATACAGCTATCCTCTCAAGTCCCCAGGTGTTCGCCCCTCTAATCCAAGGCCTGGTACCATGAGACATCCTACACCCCTGCAACAGGAGCCACGGAAAATTAGTTACAGCCGCATCCCAGAGAGCGAGACTGAAGCAACAGCATCTGCACCAAACTCTCCCCGAACACCTTTGACTCCTCCCCCTGCTTCTGCTACTTCGAGTACTACAGATGCCTGCAGCGTGTTTGACTCAGATCCTTCAAGTCCTTTTCATGCAAGTAGGTACTCATAGATGGTCTACCAAATGTGTGTATTAGATTTTGTTGTGTTAAACAGGTGAATCACGTTTAGTCTTCTAAACTGACTATAGAAATAGTTGCTTTTGTCTCCTTGTGATAGCAAAACCTTTCAGTGTGTTTTATTCCTTTTCTAATAAGTTTTTATTGTAAGAGGAGAAACTCAACAGAACTGGGCATATTACATAGACAGTGTTAAATGTCTGTGGAGAAACTGTCAAAACAGAAGGCAAATATATCCCTAGTGCCCATATATGTCTCCACCAAATCCTACAGATGTTTGTTTCTATGTATATATGTGGTGAGTATCTGTTTGATGGTGAACAATGAGAATAAAAATGTTTTGTGGGTGCCTTGTTCTGCTGTCTGCCATTCTGAATTGGTTTCAGTGCACATGGATGGTTTGCCTGCAGTACTTAAAATCAATATTTCCAGGCTTCAAATTCACCAGTGCCCATCCACACCTATGTTTCTTTCCTCTTCACTGATATACAAGGAAGCTCATTTTATGATGTGCTTTCCATTCTTAGTAGTGGACATGGCCTCCTTTCATCTATGAGGGCTTTCAAAGGAGTTAGAAGGTCAGTCCTGTGTTCAGCTGGCTGCCACAAGCAGGTGAAATGACTTGTTAAAAGTTGCTTAAAGCAGTGATGTTGTTGAGTGTCCAAGCCAGGTCTCTGGAATACTTAAGAAGAAGGTATTTCTTCACTGTTGGATTGGCCCATAGGCTGCAGGTTCAGGATATTGTTTTAGTGCTGTTGTGACACAAGAACAGCTTTGTGGTGTGCTTTTGGTCTCCAGGGATTACTTACGAATGTGCAGGAATTGGTGGTCACAGAGATGATTGCAACTCAGGCAGTTTGTCTGGAAGCTGCAAGTTAGAAGGTTGTTTTATTGTCTGTCTTTAATGCCTTCTTGACTCATGCTGGGTTTTATGAGCAATTGCTTGCTTATTTGTGACACCTTTATTGGCAGCAGTAAAAGAACTGTGCTGCGTTGAACAAAGGTTTGTCATGATCAGGATGATTTTCTCTATGTCCACTAGGATCTGCTTCTGTGTCATCCATAAACTTCACCAAAAATTCAGATGAAGCTCATGTCCCTCCTCCAGTTCCTCCACGAAGACGACCAGAGTCTGCCCCAGCTGAATCCTCCCCATCAAAAGTAAGTAAGGAGAAAAGGTTTTTTTTTTTCTGACAGCTGAGGGCAGGGTGTGATAGAACAGTATATCTTAAAGATAGTACATGTATTTTTGAAGAACTGTATGTGAAAGAGTAAGAAGTTGTGTATTTCAGATTTGAAGCCTTCAGAGCTCTGCCTTATTATGTCCTGATCCCAGAATGAATAAAAACTTACAGATAGGACCTAAGTTTAGGGTTAGAAATGCCTCTTGTTGTCCCCTGACCTCCTATGCTCAGGCTCTTACATAGCCTGTGAGAACTTGAGGCTTCAGGCAGATATTTCCTGGTAATTGTCCCAGAGTATCATTTTGGGGTGTGTGACTGCTGGTAAAGAACTGAACAGTAGTAATGATGGAAAGTAATGTACACACTGCAGTCCCTGAAAAGGCTTATTAGAATATTTGACCCTGATGCTGTCATGCCTGCTGATGTCTTTTTCCTCTTGATTACCTGTCTTGTCTGCCTGCCTGCTTGAGTCATTACTGCATTTTCCTTTTGCATATGTCTGGCATTTGGGATCTGATCCAGCCTTTGTTGCAGACAGTGTTAAATGTCACTTGATTTCAGTGGAGCTGGTTTGTGACTTTGAGTGGAAATTAAGTGGGTTTGAAAATCCCATTCAAAATTACCACAGAGCATGTATGTTTTTGAAGAGGGCTTATGTATGGCTTGGATATAAGCCATTTAAGCTTTTAGATTAGATACAAGGAAGATGTTCTTTACTGTAAGGGTGTTGGGGCACTGGAATGGGTTGCCCAAGGAATTTGTGAATGTTCCATCCCTGGCAGTGTTCAAGGCCAGGTTGGACAGAGCCTTGGGTGACATGGTTTAGTGCAAGGTGTCCCTGCCTGTGGCAGGGGGGTTGGAACTGGATCATCTTAAGATCCTTTCCAACCCTAACTGTTCTGTGATTCTGTGGCTCCAGTAAGTTGTTGTTTTCAGACTACAGATGACTCTACTGTCAACCAGCAGTTTAAAACATCATGTTCCTACCAAAATCCAGCTGAAAACATTGTGTACATGATAGGGTGTTAGAGACCAGTTACCCTCTCACGGTGGTCTGCAGCCTGGGAGCTGTTCTCTTCAATAATTCTGACTACTTAATTCCATCTTCTGGGCATAGTTTTTTTGCTTTTCTCCCTGCTCAGCATCATCTGCCTCTCCCTTTTATTTGTTTTCTAGCTTCAGAATTGTTGCTTTGACTGTTCTTTGCCTTGCCTTTGTCCCTCTCTGTGCATCTTGATTCCTCCCATCCTTGGCTGTTAACTCGTGTTGATACATCCCTACTCTCCCCCTGCACATCCAGTGTATTTTCTCTCCTCATGAGTCTGAGAAACATGTTTTTAGAGCACTGTGACTCCTTTTGTATCCTTACTTCTCATCTTCATTCTGCTCCCGCTTGCTGTGCCACATCTTTAACTGGATAAGAGCAATCTACAGGGCAGGGACCCTGCTTCCATTTCACAGCAGGGCTCTGTTCTTTACCGCCACTCTAAAATCGTGTTGAATGAATTCTTTGTGTACCTCAGATAACTTCTGCGCACCTGGACAGCCCACCAGCAATCCCTCCTAGGCAACCAACGTCTAAAGTGTATTCACCAAGGTACTCAGTGCCTGATCGGACCTGCATCTCTGACCCCCCTGAAAGCCCTCCTGTGTTACCACCACGAGAACCTGTGCGAACTCCAGATGTTTTCTCTAGCTCACCACTACACCTCCAACCTCCACCACTGGGCAGAAAAAGCGAACTTGGTAACACTTTTTTCCCAAACAGTCCTTCTCCGTTTACTCCCCCTCCCCCTCAGACACCTTCTCCACATGTAGCACGGAGGCATCTTCCATCACCACCTTTGATACCGCAAGATGTGGACCTCCATCCTGTTGCTGGACCACCTGTTCCTCCACGACAAAGCACTTCTCAACATATCCCAAAGCTTCCTCCAAAAACTTACAAAAGGGAGCACACACACCCATCGATGCATCGAGACGGACCACCGTTGCTGGAGAATGCCCACTCCTCCTGAACTATCACTTGCACTGGGAGTTGCATTTTCCTGGTGCTACGTCTGTTGCTGGCAATGGATGCACTGAACCTGGTGGTGCCAAGGAGTTGGGATGTGTATGCCAAACACTAAAAACTCTCCAATAGATTGGAAATACAGTGTACAGAAATGGAATTGCAAAAGCAGACATTCTAGTGGGAAAAAAAAATGGTTAACTTGCTATTCTTGGTTTAGTATGCAGGACATTGTTCTAAAGTAATTGGGCAACTGATTGTACCAGAAAACAGACTTGAGAGACTTCTTTGGCCAATGAGCAGAGACTGTGTTTGTGTAACGATCAATAATGTCCAGTACAGGAAGGAAAACAGTCTTGTATCCATCAGTTCCATACAGTGGCACAGTTTTTGGAATTAAAACATTATGCACTTTTTTTAAATCTCAAACAGGGAACTTTATATCCTTCTTAATCTTCCTTTGCTTTACTCCCTGCTTTAAAATACCTTCCTAAAATTAGGAGAAGGACTGTGAGGAAGATCTGTGGTACCTAACCGAGCTAGAATTAAGGTAAAGCACTGTATTGCGGTCCTGTTTACAAGTTGTTACAATGAGCAGTAGGGGGTACCTAGGCTTCACCAAAGAGGTACTTTATTATTATTTTCTGAAATACTATGGTGCCAGTTCAAAAATAAATTTTTGCCAGGAAGCATAATGTCTAATTATTGCTTTCTTTAGATAGAGCAGATGAAAGTCTTACAGCATTACGATGACAGCAGGTTTTCTTTTAAGAAGCAGCACTATCATCTGAAGTAAATATACTACTACATTTAGAAGACTGTTAATCTCTGCTAGGTTATGTCACATTCTTTTTAAGGTTTACCGATAATCCATTTCATGGCTAGTAGCTGCTCTTTTTCAGACACGCCATGAAAACAGTCACTTGTGAAAAGGAGCACTCGTCAACTTCCATAGCTATTGTCATGTTTTACTAACAATAGATTAATCAGCATACATAGGATTGCCTTGCAGTTGCATAAATCATGTGTATATAGTGAACGTTGCATAAATATACTTGCAGATTGTTTTTAATTTAATTGAAATAAAGATACAGATATGTTCGGCTGACATACGTTAAATTATTACACAGGCAAACGGACAAATCAGGTTTTCAGTTAAGCGATGAAAGGGACAAAAGCACATGTTGTGGTACATGTTTTTACTAGTTCAGTGTATGTATTTTAGCAATCAGACTCTAAAGAGAAGTGAGATCTGGCATGTGTTACAGGGTAATAATTCAGTAATAGCTGAGAAGCTGGGTTACTCCCAGAGTGAGTTATTATACGTTATAAAATTCCCCACACTTCCTGTATGACACCTGTTAGAAAAATTTGAACATATATTAATCTTTACAGAAGGTTTCTGTCTCCAAAATACACATGAGGGAACATGTACTGGTATAAGTATCATGACATGGATTATCCATAAACCTGTGTACTGCTCTTCAACTAGAAAATACTGTGACAGTAATGCATGGCAGTTATTGAAGAAAAGAAGCTCTATAGTCTCCACTGCAGTATGTATGTGAAGTGTAAAGTGTCTTGTCTTCAGTTAATATGGCTCATGGGTCAAAGTAAAATCTATCACATTTCCTCTTTGGAAGAAGAATACATTTCAGTATCCTGGAAAGCTGTATCACTAGAGATGGCGTTGGTTGAACAATGATGGAAATCGCCTTTGTGAATGCTTTCTGCAGTGCCCCTTGATCCTTTAGTGTGGTCATTAAATTTCAGAAGGTGTTCTGATTTCAACCAGAATGGCAATTTTAAATGTTGAAATTTAACAATGTCACTTGTGTTCCTTCTTTGATGTCTTTAACAACGTAGTTTTGAAACATTTTCCTGGCAAAAGGAAGAAAAAATGAAGATCTTTATATTTTGGCTTCAGAGGACAGCATCATATGGGAGCTTTGTAAAAACCCTCAAGCTACAGAGAGCCATAGTTCAGGTTATTGTTCTTTGGATAGAAACACAATGATGGGCAAACTGTTGACAACATCACCCAAGTTATTAGCTCATCAGTGTATTACCAGGGAAGACTCCTTAAATTTAGACTTTTCGAACTGTCTTCTGTACACTCTTGCCTGTGCTTGCAGCCAAGGCAGCCCAGGCAGAAGGAATGATCCAGTGGTCAGGTTGCTCAGGAGAGGCCTCACATGGAGCCTGCTAGTCAGATTTCACAAATGTCAGCAAGTCTCCATTTCCCTTTGTGAAATGGGGGATGATGTTTCACATCTTTGTGATTGAGAATAAAAGGGCTTTACTGGTGTGATACAACTGGTGATAATGGTTACACTGAAGAACATAACTTAAATGTGCTTTGGAGCCCACCAGAATAGGTCAGTCAGTGCACAGATCATGGTGTTGACTCAGCTGCAAACAGGAAAAAGAGAGACCGCTGTGCTCAAGTGACACAGTGCTGTAGGGAGCTATGGAGCAGTAGGAAGAGTGCTAACATGCAAGTGCTGCATGGCTTGGGGAGGTATGAGAACTATGAGCTGAATTGTCCCTATTGTGTCATTGCTTTGAACCTGCTGACAATGTGGCAAAGGTAAGATAGTGTTGATGGTAAGAACTGGAATTTTTTATAAAAACTCGGTATGTGGCAGATACTTGTGATGCACAGGAAGATATTAAGATCCCTTAGAGAGCTGAATAGCTGAAGTTAGTGGTGTATGTGCCCATGGGGTTATTTTGTGAAAGCTCGCATGTCTGTAACAGGGGAGGCAGAAGGAGTAAAGGAGATGGAGGAAGGAGCTGAAGAAATGCAACAGTGAACTTCAACAACATGAGCTTGGTGAGAACCGTAGGGATCGAATCAGCTGAGTGCTGGGTAAAAGTCTTGGAACCAAGTGTATGGAAACAGTCCTCTGATATGACTGTGTGCAGGGGAACAGGATTTTTTAAGGTTGCCTCAGAAAGGAGCCTGAGAAATGTGTTTCTTTGGATGGATGAAACCTTATGCCTGATTCAGTGCAAACGAGACAATAGCGTTATTTAAAAGCAACATTTATTTGGCACAGGAAGAAAAATAGTCCAAAGCACACACATATAGTAAAGGTGGAATTGAATCAGATCCTGCAAGAGCCTGTGTATTTGTGTGTGGTGCTAAGCATCATTCGTTCATTTTATTTACATTTGCAGAGTCTGAGCAGGTACGAGGACATCTCAAATGGTAAGTATAGGCCTGGAAGTAAGAACTCATACAGGATCAGAAAGAAAGAACCATCAATTCTGACCATGCCTTAAATCACTAAAACAGAAGCTAAAATCCACGGCATTTTACAAGCAAGGGTCTGCCACTTTGGAAGGATTTCCTCACCCAGGACACGTTGGCAGGTGGGTTTTTCCCTTTGTCCTCTTTCTGTTTTGGTATCTGCCTGACAAGTGTAAGGAGCAAATTTATTCTGTGTCGTTACATGTGAGACCAAAGACACAAGGATCAGAGCCCTTGTCTGCATCAGTGCATTACAGTGGAAAGTTTTCCATATTAACTCTGGTTCCATGGACAAAGAAGTAGGTCTGTCTAAGGCCTATTCCTGTGGAACAAACAGGCTTTGCTGATGCTTTGGTGCCAAGTATCTTCCTCTTCTTACATATTTCTGTTCTGGCCCTGCTCTGTGGCTGAAAGCTGCAAAGTCCTAGGGAGTGTCTTTGTGATGTGGCTGGTCAGTGTGGAGTGGTCCTGACCGGGAAGGACTCAGTGAGGATGTGAGGAAGAGGGAAAGACATGAAAGTTGGCTTTTGCCATTAAAAACCTCAAATAAAAAAAAAAAACCACCCAAAAAACCCACAACTTCCCAGAATAGTTTACAAAGGGGGGGGCGGGGGGCTGTATGGTACTTTTTTCTGCTTTGTAAGAAGTGGATTTTGGGAAACCATTTTGGGTGCAGTAAATTCTGTGGGGCAGGTGTCAGCTAAAACATTCTAATTTCTTACTTGGTCACTTTCTTGGAACGTTGGGAGAAGGGATGGGGTTTGTCTGTTTCAGGTGGGTGACCCTTTTCACACACACTTCTTCACCTCCACCAGAGGGGGAAGAGAGGGCAGAAGTTGCATGTCAGTCAACACTATGGGAAAGCTGTAGGCCCTGCGTCTGCAGTGGGTGTCAGCCACTGTAGCCAAGGACATCCCCGTAGCACTCCCACTGCCAGGAGAGCCATGCAGCACGATGGATGCTCTTCTCTTGGCAGCAGATTCAGTCACCCTTGCACTGCTGTTGGAGTCCCAAGCCCCTAATCTCACAGTCTTGCATATTTCCCCTGAGACATTGCTCTTGGCCCCTACAGAGATGGTTCACAACCTCTTCAGGTGAAGCTGTTCTTTATGACTAGTGTCCCAGCCCTGCCAAGATATAAGGTGATGAAACCACATTTCCTCTTGAAATTGCCAGTAGCATGCCCCAACTTCCACTAACACCACAGTCCTGTACCAGTGGTGATCTTGCTGCTGGGGTGTGATATAGATGTTATACCAGATGTCTGTATTTGTCTTCGTACTTCGTTTTTGACAAAAGCTGTAGTCTTCTGCAGAGAATGGCGTTGCTGAGGGTTTGCCATGTCATGATGTGATGAAGGTGGCATTTGGCCTTGTGGGAGGAAGATGATCCTTGCACAGGAAGAAGAGCTTGTGACTTTGAACATGGGGCACCTTTGATTTTCCTGCCCTAGTGCCTCAATTTTAGCTAGAACTGCTCCAAAGCAGGGTGCTGCACATGATGGAGCTTGTAAGGTGATGTCAGACCAAAGAGAGTTAGCGAAGAGTATTTCAGGTGTGTCACAGACCAGGAGCCAGGATACTGGTTGGCTGTCAGTATCTGCATCAATCCACAGTGGGGACAGGGTGGAGAAGAGTCTTCATCTCTTGTGGCAGGCCCTGGGCTCAGCCTGCATCACCTGCCTGGAGACAGAGGCGATTCCAGCAGCAGGAGCAGAGGTTCATAGAGCAGGAGGCAGTTAATTAAACATCATAGAAGGTGAAGGAGGATTTTGGGAAGTAATGAAAGTCCGAAAGAAAGGATGCTGCTGATTCAGCAGTACAAAGCCAAGGTGCTTCCGCTTAGACCTTCTCAAACAGCAGGGTAATGTGAGCTGGCGTCCTGGAAGACATCCTCAGTGTTAGGTTGAGGTTGTTGTTTGGGTTTGGTTTTTTTTTGGGGGGGGGGTGAAAGTGGGGAAAAGAGGGTATTTCAGACTTCTGTCCAGGATGCCAAGGCTGCAGAGGTAACCCCTCTGTTGTGGAGTGAGCCCAAATTAGACCTGGCTTGAATTTGGAAGAGCAAAGATGTACGGCAAATCAAGCAGCGTTGGGGGATGAGGGGGAGGAGAGGATACAGGGATTTGGCCAAAGCTTCCCAAAACTTTCTGAGGAAATTTCAGTCAGGCAGGGTGAAGGCTAGCAAGTTCCTGTGCTTATTGGACCTGCTGGCTGAGCTACACTTCAACCCATAGCCTGGCCCTGCCCCGTGCTAAGAGCAGGGATGCATTTGTAAGGCAATTGTGAGAGTCTCCTCTCCTCCACCCCTCCGCCTACTGTGTTAGCAAAGGGGTATCTGGGGCCTTGCTGTCTGTCTCCACCCTCGGGGACCTGGGGAAGCACTGTTGCACTTAGGCTGTGGCCTGCCTTTCCTGAGGCTGCTTATTTCTTTTTGAAGAGCTTGCGGAAGGAGCTCCGGAAACCCCCCTTGGGCTCGTGCCGTGGGTTGTGGTCGCTGAAGGATGTTTGCTCATTGTCATCCTTCTGGCAGAACCTGGTGTTGTCTTCTGCATGGAGCTCCTAAAAGGGAAAAGACAATTTAACCAGCATTTGCAACCTCACATCTTTGTCCCCTTCTCTCTTTCTGTCTGTGCTAGGAGGGACCTGGTGGGTAAGGAGGTGCTGGCAAGGCTGGGAGACAACTGGTCACTCTGGCCTGGGCAGCACTGGTACCTTTGCAGAGAGCTTGTTGCTGGCTCTGAGGCTGTGGCAGAGGACTGGAAAGATAAGCATTGGTAGAGGAAACTGTATCCTTCCTTCCTAATTTTTTTGTTTACAGGGAGCTTACTAGCCCCTTTTGCCAACAAGAGAGGAAGCCAGCATGGGCAGTTGAAGGAACTTCCCACCCTTTCTGTGCTGTTTACCCTAGGGCAGGGAGGCTTCAGGCTTCTTCATCTAATATGGTGTGAAAGACTCTTCTCTTTGCTCTGCTGCTGACCGGTTATATATCTGTGGGGCAGGAGGCTTCATTAGCACACACACACTTTGCAGTAAATGTGCCACTGAGAGATCTCTCCCCCTTGCTGAGTCCCTCTTGGCAAGGCTCTGGACAGGTCCCTTCCCTCCAGTTCTGCCTACCATTGCTATGGTGATCTCCTTCGCTCTGTGAGCATGTCCTACAGTTCTGGATTAGCTTCACATCTGCACCCTGCTGTGGGCCATAGCACTGTGCAGGTGAGTGCCACAGAGCTCACAGGCTCCTTTTTTAGGGAAAGAATGGACTTGGATGGGGGGACATGGGCTGTATCCCATGGCGTTTATCCCTCTAGCTGATCGCCCCTGCTCAGCCATCCACCACTTGGTTCATTCAGTAGGCTTTTTTTCTCTTTTCTGTCAGTTTCTTTGCTGTCTTCTCAGTCAGGCTGTTGGAACCACCTTCCCATCATCACCTGTATCTACAGCCTCACCTGCACCTTGCCTCATTTTAACAGGAGGCTGTTTCTCTACACAGCACTGAGAGAAGCAGCAAAGCACCTCACAGCACCCTAAGCCTCTTCTACAGGAAGTGTGAAAGGCATCTTCCCCACAACTGTGACAGCTCAAAGCTGACTCCGAACAGGCACTGCAGGCTGCAGAAATGCTTCCTGCAAGATGTGGTGTCCCTGAAGGGCCAGAGTGCAACCTGCCATGTCCCATCTAAGAGGCACCATTGCTGGGGTCTTTCTGTTTTCACACAGGTTTTAACAAGGGTCTATGATCCATGCAACAGACACAGGTGAAATGAAACCCACGGGCCAGATCCTTTCTGGTGTAAAGGCTGAGTTTGTCCAAGTCATGCTGGTTTACACTAACTGAGGACCTGATTCTAAATCCATTGCTTTTCTTAACCCAGCACTCCTCATGGAAAATAGAAAGGCACCTTTTTAACTGGGTGCTGCCCTATAGTGCTGATTTCTAACAGCTTTGCACATACGTAGTCACCTTGATCAGATACAGGATTTACTTGTGGGGGAAGCTCAGTGACAGTTAGAGACATGAGAGGCTAACTTGTCCCAAGGTTGTTCTAGCTGTCACTCAGCCAGCTGTGTGCCTCAAGCCCACACTTGTCCCTGGGGAAGATGTGTGTGAAAAGGAGCTCTCTTGTACCTCCCTTGGGCATGTACATGCAGATGAGCACTTTGAATATGTGGACTGGGAAGCTATTTTGGCATGTTCTGCCCTAACTGCATCTCAGATCTTTCTGCTGCTGCTTCTGCATCACCACGTGCCTTTTTTCCTCCTCCTATTTATGCCTCCTTACTTCCAAAAAGCTCTGTTTTTCACCCGCTCCTCTCTGTGGGGGGAAGTAGCTCCTTTGGGAGCTTCGAGATGAGGCTGAGATCATGTGAGGCTGGACATTCCTCTCCTGCTTCTGCTGCAGCCGGCTCCCGCTGCTGCTCCGTGTGCTGTAGAGCCTGGTGCTCACACCCTCAGCGCTCCTTGGCAGCTCCTTCAGAGACCTGCTCAGCTGCTTGCCTTTGCTGTGGAACATCTCACGCTTGTAAGTACTGCTGCTTACAGGAGTGCAGCTCTTAGGCAATGGCTGTAAGGCATGATCTGTCCTCTCTGGTTCTGATGTGAAGTTAACAGGCCTAAGGAAGCAAATGTCTAAGCTGGACTCGGAAGAGGCTGGGGAGCAATTCTCAAAGAGGGTGATGTTTTGGAAGGCATCATCTTCATAGGGGCCTGGCAGGGTGAAAACCTCCCCGGGGTAGTCAAACTCTTCATAGCTTGGTGCAAAGTTTCTCGCATCCTGCAGCAGCTCCACAGAGGTCCTGATGGCTCTGTCAGCGTTTCCCACCGCATCAGCTGGCGGTGCTTCATACTCCATTTCAGGGATGGATTGTAAAGGGGCTGTCAAAGCCTTGAGTTCCTGCTCTGTGAGCTGGGAGGATGCAAGGATGTTCTCTGGCCTCTCATGTTTTCTACTTTCCATTTCCCAGTCAGGGGACTTTACAGCCTGGATGTTCTCCATCACAGTTGGCTGGGGTTTCTTCATCTGGGGCATCAAATGCCTTAAAAACAAGAAACAAAACAAAAGGTGTGGAATGCTAAAGGATGACTGAGAGACAGCATGACAAGCATATCCCCCCCCCTTCTCTTGCTTCTAAGGCTAAGAGGAATTTTCATATCTTGGAGAACAGTAACAGAGCTGCCATTAACAGGAGCAAACTTGCAGGGGTAGAACTGCTTACCCAGTAGCTTTAGCTGACTTGTGTACTGTACACCATGAAATGAATAGAAACTGAGATGAGAAGCCAACTGTTCCATCCCTCTCCTATTCATCAGCATTTTGGATTTTTACTTCCATTCTCTTGCTATAGGTTGGCCTGGGTAGTCTACAAAGGAGGCTAGGGATTGATCTAATAACACTGCCTCTTGGGGGGACTCAGAATCACAAAGCCAAACTTCTTGTTAGTGTCAGGTGATGTAAGGAAGTGCAACAGCCACAAATTGCTGACATTAAACAAGGCAAATCTAGTGTGCTTCTCTGATCATCGTCTCGCATCAGTAGGCTAGAAATGGCCAAAGATGGCTGGGTGCTACCAGTAGTCCTGTCTTGAATTAGTCTTCTGTCTTTTTGAACCCATTTATACTTGCATCTTGTGATGGTGAGTCACATCATTCAGTGATGTGCTATGTGCAGAAGTATTTTTTTTTTGCTAGTCTGAGACTTTGGTCATGTTTCCCAGTTCTTGTAATGTTGGCAGTGAATAATGCAGAGTGTTAACTATGCACATCACTGCCAGGCCTACACAAATACATGTCCTCCCTGGTTACACTGTTAAGACAGCTGGCAAGAACACTGACAGCCCTAGGTTGTTTCTGAAATGTTTCCTACTTAAAGACATGGGGTAGTGGATAGCAGGAGGGAGACAGCCTTTCATCTCTCTATGCATCCATGGGAATGGCATCTTGGAAATGACAGTCTGTAACTGCTTAGTGTCACAGGCATAGTATGGACAAGGAGAGAGGTTTCAGCCTACTTTGAATGTGTTCTACTAGGACAATAGGCTTACGGGGTTGTGGTGCCAGAGGAAGGTGCTGGTGGGAATGACTGTATTGTCTCTTCCGAGTGGATCCCACTGTCCCGGATAGATGTCGCACTGGGTGTTGGAGAAACCTCTTGGCTCGTACACTGGGAGGTAAGACCTTTATACAGCTTTACCAGGGATGACCTGAGGGAGGAGAAATCCATCGTCGTGCTAAGAAATAAGGCAGGGAATGAGCACGAGCATGTAGAATCACAGAAAACAGGGCTGGGAGGGACCTTAATATTCCCATTCACCTCTTCCCACCCCAAGGAAGGACCTGTTCCACCTAGTCTGTCCCAGTCAGCAGGGCATCCTGCTCCCTGTCCTATGCTTAATGCCTCTCCTGACAGCAGTCCCTCCCCAGCAATCTGCTCCACCCCTTTATCACCCTCCATATTCAGCAGCTTCTCTTGGAGTTTGATCTTGATCTAGTTCCCCAGTGAATCATCACAAGGAGCAAAAGCAACAGATTTTGATTTTAGTCCAAAGTCTTGATTTCAAGGAACTCTTCCAAAGCACAGCTTGAGAATCTGCATTCAGGGTCATTTCTATCTGTTGTGGTTTAAGCCCAGCCAGTAACTTAGAACCATGCAGCCACTCACTCACTTCCCCCCTTCCATGTCAGGTTTCCCTGACACATCCCTTTCCCTGGTGATAGAGAGAATGAGCTGATGTTGTGCTTACTTCTTCAGCTTTTTCCTCTTCTGTATAAGGAGGTCTTCATTACATTGGAAGAGGAGACTATAGTGTGAGATGAAAACCCGGAGGCGCTGCACACACACCAGCAGCAGGTAATAGTCAGGATGCTCTTGGTCCGTGAATTTCAGAACATTCTGGGCATAGAGGAGAGCAGGCTGTTTGGAGGGTGTCTCTGAACCCTTTCTGGGGCAAAAGTGCTACTGGGACCATGGATTAGTGCTCTGGAGGGCCCATGGCACTGCTCTGTGGGAGCATGGTGGGACCTCTTAGAGGCAGCACCAGTTTCTGAGGGAGCTGGATGGGGCCTGCCTCCTGGTATACACATGTAACCACTGTAAATGTTATCATGGGATGTGTGGGTGATGCACTGGTTGAGTTTAGCAATGGATGAGTAAACCGGTATCTGTTTTTATAGGGCTTGCTTTACCTGAAATGTTTTAGCACAATTCAGATAATCATCCTGTGAACCAGAACTCTTTTTACCAGCAGGCTCTTTGTAGGAAAGATTGTTGCACCTGAGGAGCCTCTCAGCCAACAGGCCTGTGGACCACTCGGCAAAGAAGCTAGCTCTGTTACAGGAGTTAGGTCAGAGCTCACAGTAGGTATGCCCTATCTCTGGCCTCCTGCTCTCTGAGAGTAGCAGGCAGCAGAGCCTTTGACTTCCCAGGGGACAAAAGTTGGTTCTGTCAGGCCAAATGGTGAAACTGGCAAATAAGAGCAGGCTTCAGGTGAAATGATGAAAATTAAGCCACTTGCAGTTGACTTTCCCTTTCAAAAGTTTTTTGTTTTCAGTGAGCCTAAGGGGTTAGCCAGAAGCCTTGTACCTGTACCAGCCTGAATACCAACTCTTGAGTTAAGTCACATGTAGTAGTAAGAGTTCAACAAGACAGTTTCCATCCTGGGGCCCTACCTGTAGATGAATAAGGTATTCAGGGATTCGCTGGACTATATGGAAGAACAGAATGTAGAGATCAGACTTGATTTCTTCTTCTACCTGAAACAGAGAAAGTAACTTCAGAGTCTCTCTCACCCATAATACGTATCTGCTTCTAAATGGTTCTGGGATTTAATGAGTAGTTGTGCTGTAAGTAATTATAACAGTTCACAGGAACACACCAATCAAGTGGCAGTTGTGTGTGATAATACATCTTGCTTCTGGAAGAGATGTTTGCAACTCTTTCCACCAGCAATACTAAGGATGAAATCCCTTAGGTTGAGTGTCCCTCGCAGGTAATCCCCAGCATAATTAAGGAGGGGTGTATGTTTAATGTCCACTTGTGAAGTTTCATTGGAATTCCAGGTAGACATTGTTGTTCAGAATTAATTTCTTAGTTTAGGCTCAGATAACTGAACAAAATTGAATTGATTGATTTCTAAATTAGGATGTATTGGAAGCAACCTAGTGTGGTTTAGTTATCATACTTTAAAACTTCCTTTATATTTAACTTTCCTAACTTAAACTAAGAATCAGGGGTGTGAGACCAGATACTGAAGCTGAACAGCAGAGTCTGTTTTCTCTCTGAGCCTCACTCTTGGTCTCCCTCTTTGGATGAGTCCTCCATTTTCCAGGAGACACTGCCTGGGGTAGCAAGTGTATAGACAAGCTTTCTGGGAGGTTTGATTTGTGACATGTCATGTGACAGCAAAACCATCTTTGGTTACACACAGTAATGAGCACTATAAAACTTCCTATTGTAGGTGCATGGCAGCCATGGCAACCTTGGGGAAACTGCCATTTAGTAACAGAACAAGTGGACTGGCAGAAGAGCTCTTTTGTGGGCAGGCATAACCGGAAGAGATCCAGGCTTGTATGTTGCCATTATGTGTCTGTGAAGCAGGCAGGAAGTTTACCTCCTTCAGGATCACCACATGAATCAGAGAGATGCATTCTGGCAGGTCCCTCAGGTAAGCAACATAGTAGTCCAGAAAATTATTCTTACAGAAAGAAAAAAAGAAAAGAACAAGGAAAGTTAAGAGACAGTTTTGGTCATAGAGCCAGCCAAAACATGAAACTGCTGGTCCTTCACTATTACACCTGGGAGCTCATCAGTGCAGCAGAGCTGCATGAAGCTTTCAGAGCTTGGGACTTTCTCAAGAAAGGCTGTGTAAATATAATTCAGCTGTTGACCATAGTTTGTGAAGATTTATAGCAGATGGGAGAGGTACAGACACTAGGGAGGAAGAAGCTTTCCTTGAGACTCTTAAAATTTATAAAGCATCAGATAAGTTTTTACACATCCTTCCAGGAGAGGTCCCGCTGCTTGACAGGGCTTGTGTAGACCTTCACCCTGAGAAGCAGGTTCTGTTTTACTTGGGGCAAGAAAATATATATAGGATAAGGGGCCTGCCCACCCACTTGTCATAACTGAACAAAGTGTATTGAGCAAGGGGAGCGTAAGAAACACACTCTTTTCACACCCTCACAGTAAATAGGGATATCTGAGCTGTACAGGCTCCTGTTTAGCTCTTGCAGCCAAGTCTAGGTCTTGTGCAATTATTATAGGGCTGTTCTGTGTGGCTGCATGACCACAGGTGAATCTGGCATGGGGATTCCCTGAGCAACCAAATGGTCCAGCAGAGGGACTGCCATGTGTTGGGACTCTGCTCAAAGGAGTCTGAAAGGTCTTACTCTAACCATGGCTTCACAGCACAGACCCTCTGCTGTAAGGTATCTTGGGCCATCAGCCCCGCACCATGATTTATAGCAGAAGACTCCATAGAGGTCTGTAACATACCTCATCATTTGTTAATTTCAGGAAGATGTCTCCTAGAATTCCTTGTCGTGGCCAGCTCAGGACTCGCTCCTGCAGAGCGTGAAGTAAGTCGACATGCTGCTGGACCAGGTACCGCAAGGAGTTGGGGAAGAAACTGAAGGGAGACTCTGTCAGACTGGTTACATAGAGCAGAAGCTCAGCCCTAAGCATGTACTACTGAAGTGTGCATTCATGGGTGCTTCAAACACAGGTATTTTTAACTGCTTTTGTTTGGTCCCAGCTGCACCCGGAAGCCCCATTTTGGCTGCTACGTACATGCAGGTACCCTCTCCAGTAGGCTGTTATTACAGTGTTTTGAAGGTTTCTTAGGCTGACTCTCCAGTGCACTGTGTAGCTGACCAGAATGTGCAGAACAAAAAAGTCCAAGGCTATGGCGCTGTAGCTAAAGAAGCAGGACCGTGGTCCTGAGCCATCCCATAGAGTGCTAAGATGAGAGCTCCACAGCTTTGTATGTTGTTTCATTTGTCAGGCCTGTTAACAAGCCAACCCTTTGATGTGGAGCTACTGCCTTGCTGTCATTTCATGCTGCTTTCATTGAGAATCAGAATGAATGTGTCAAGTATCAAAATATTTTAGCAGATGGAAGCATTCCAGGGAAAAAGACTGAAAATAAGAACTCATTTCAGACTATCATGCTTCAGTTTGAAGTGTTGTGTCACCTAACTGCTTAAATAAGCCTACATCAACCCATGTACACAACATGTCCCAGAGTGGACTTCTGTCAAATGACTCCTTGGATGTGGGAGGCATGTGAAAGAATAGGAGGTTGATGGGACTCAGAAGGAGTCTGAAATGAAGTAGGAGTGAAATGATTTGTGATGCGAGGTAGACTGAATGCAAGGACAGGCAGAAAAGTCTTTAATCACTGTAAAAACTTCCAGTACCTGCAGTTTTCAACTAGAAATAAGCTCTAAGTGTTCAAAGATGAAAGAAAAGTGGGAAAGAGTATGATGCAGAAAGAATGCTGACTGAAAAACTACTCAGAGAGCACACTAAAACAAATACCTTCTCTCTTTGGTGCTCCTTTTCACATCTGGCCCTTGCAGCGTGGCCTTGATTTTCAGGATTAGGGAAAGGTTGATTACATATTTCCTTTCTGACTCCAGCAGCTCCAAAGCAATGTTCTGCCTTTTGGCTTCCAGAAGATAATAGTTAAGTTTAATAATAAGGAAATGCTGACCTCAAGGACAGCCTCATGTCAGACCTGTGGTCTGACATTAAATCATGAAAGGAGAAACTGTCAAGAAGTGATACCAATGTCTTGTCTTTGTGTGTTTATTTTCCCCCAAATACAAAATTCTACCCTGATGCTGCAGCATGCCGCAGACATGACTTGGAGGCACAGTTTGCTAAGAAAGCTCCAAAGCAAATGTGTTTTCCCCTGTGAGTACCAATTTTTTGAAGAAACACAAAACAAGCAATCAAAGGTAAAGCAACTTCTACTGGGGATTCACATCCCGTTTCCCACAGAACGAGGAGCTGTGTTTTTCACCCACTTTAGCAGCTGCGCTGTCACAATCCCATCACTACTCCAAGCCTACCAAGTACTGGAAAGAAGAATGGGTGTCCTGAGTGCAGAGCAGTTCTGTCAACAACACAGACCAGCAAATACAACGGCCAGAAGTCTTAGAGACTGAGGCCCTGAGAAATTCCCCCCTAGCAGGAGAAACTGGTTGCTGTGTCTCCCTCTGTACAAGCTGATTACTGACCAGCTCGCACTAGATGTGAATTTGAGCCCCTCTGTCCAGAGTTTTCCACTCTGTCCTTACCGGCCAAAGAGGGTTCACATATAATGTTGTCAGCTGAGCTGTATCTGCTTTGGCCCATGTCTTTCCCTCTCTCTGGTTGCTCTTTTGAAATGTATTCATCTCCCCAGTCCTTGGTGTCCTTGGGCTGCTTCCACACTGTTGATGGCAGATGCACTTTCGGCTGCCCCTCTGTTGTCAAAGATGGCTTCAGGCTGTCATCTGTCTCTATGGGTGCTCCTGCAATGACAAGCAGCTGAATGGATCTTGACATCTCAGTTAACAGGTTATGCTACAGCAGGCAGCTAAGCTGCATTATCAGCCATGTGAAGTACTGGAAGGATAGTTAGAAGCATCCTCTTGTGCTTCACAGGGGCTATAGCATTGCATTGTTAATTTACAAACAGAAGTGCAGTTGGCAAGCACTTTGGCAGAACAAGGCTTGCTCTCTTCCAGCGTTTGTTTTCATGCCAAATAAGCTACAAAATCAGATGTGCTTAGAAAAAAAAGCATATATTCCAAGTATGGTTGCACTTCAGAGTTTTGGGATTCTTCAGGACTTGGTAATATGGCAGGTATTGTAGAAACAGGAAGTATTATTATAATTTGGTTTTAAATGCCATTCTCACTGGATGTAAACTGTCATGGGTCTTAAAATTTTTGTGAGTGTGATGTGTTTTTACAGCAGCAGCACAACTCAGTCTGAAGCTATTAAATCACAGAGAAAGTAGGGGAGGGTGCAGATGCATTAGAGCTGGAATTGCTTTAATGCAAATGCTTTTAATTTGGGTTGCAATAAAGTATTGTTCTTTTTGTTTTCAAGTGGATTCCAGCAAAAGAGCCATCCAGAACATTGAGTGCTTCTCGTAAACAGTGCAAACCCGTAATGGTTGTTCTGATATGTCCTTTTGCTGTCCAGGATCCTTAGTGTCCCCTTACTATGCACTTCTCTTAGTTCTGAACAATTCTTATTTTTGACAGAAAACCTCCTCTGTTACCATTCAGATGCCTACAAGGAACCTGGAAGCTGGTGTGTGAACAAACACCTCACCAGTTCTACCCCGTGTGTAGTCACTGCAAAAACCATCCCCTCCCAGGTGACAAAATGGCACACTTGTAATTCTTTGCCACATTGGTAAGCCTCAGTTATTCCTTTCTGCAAAAGCACTTAGAACATGTGAAATCAGCAGCAGAAAGCAATCATTTGTGTCTTCTGTCAAGTATTTGACACTTCAGGGCTCAGGTTTGCTCTCATTTTCAACTGCAAGCATGAAAATGAAGGCACATAGCAAAGTGAAAGACATTCCTGTGAAATACATTCCCTGAAAGCTTTTCTTCTGTGCACTGAAGCAAGTGCCCTGACTAAATTGTTGTCCTACTGGGTTTTGACAGTTCAGTGTTTTCCTACCTGGACCTCCTACAACTTTCACGTTTCCTTCTCCCATTGGCATTATCCTGGTGTCAGACACTGTTGAAGAATGAAGAGAAACTTTACAAGAGAAGGCAGCTGTAGAGCAGGCTTTCTCCTCCCAAGCCTAGTCACTAGGGTTAGATACTCTGCTCTTTCACATTTTTTCTATGCAACCCCCCCTGTTAGATGCACTACTAAGGAGGATCTTTACAGTTGTGGCTCTTGTTGTGGTCTTTATTTCAGTAGCACCTGCAGGCAGGCTAAGGTAGGGTCCCTGCTGTGCTTGGTGCTGTGTGACTGCAGAGGAACATAAGCAGTCTTGGCTCGTCCTTGCTCTGTAGGTGCGTGTTGGGTAGAGGCACCTAGCAGGCAGAACAAGAGGATGGAGACCTGACACAGAGACACAGCTGGAAAGGAGCTTACTGAAGAGTGGAGGGGTGAGATGACTGGAAAGAAGCAGGCAGAGTGGGAGAAGTGGGTGAGAGATGTGCAAGATGTGGATGTGCAAGAGGGATATCAGGGAGAGGGCTAACATAGGACCTCAGAGTAGGGCAGTGGGGAGCCATGACTGGCCAGATTCTGAGCAGAAAACAGCACATAGTTTTCATCCAATCTCTGCCTTTGCTGATTTTGGAAATGTCAGCCCAGTCTCTGTGATCCTCCTTCCTCTGCCCTGCTCCCCTGTGTGGAAACAAATCCATGGACTGTTGGATTTTTATCAGGAGTTCCTACTTGGCTCTGTGTCCATGCAGCTAGCATTGCAGGGAAGGTCCAACCTGCTTCCATTTCCATGGAGGAGGCAAGCAAGGAATATTTTGGAGCAGTGTTCACAGGGTAGGATCTTCTGAATCTGGGCCAGCACCAAGGTTGCTGTCGTAGGACATTGCTATGGTGTGTGCATGGATGCAAGAACAGTCCTGCAGAAAGAAATACCCCTTTTTCCTTTATGTGCCGCTGGCACCTAAGGAAACCTTAGTGTCTGGACAGAGGGGCTCAAACTCACATCTAGTGACCTTTCTCTGGATTTTTTTCCCTGGGGAAGGCACTGCATTTGCCTGCTGTATTTCCTACCTTTTTCATAAGTCACATTGTGTAGAAGACTTGTAAAATCTTCATTGATCAGCACAGGTTCTGGGAGGTTAATGGATCGAAATGGGCTGCCCTGGAGAGGTGTAGGTACTGTCTGTGACCCATGATCATCCTTCTGTGCTCTTCTGTACGAATACAAAGAGTGAGACAGTTGAAAAGTTTGAATGTTACAGGTGAAGCTCCTATGTTACAGCTGTGGCAGGCAGTAGTGTACGTATAAGCACAGAGTCAAAAGTAGGACAACTCCAGCAGACACCAGGAAAGGATTTGGCTTTGATGTAGTTCATGAACAATGTTCTGGAAGTAACTTCCACTGGCTATAGGTTATTTCAGATCTGCTCTTTTGCAGAGCATATTTCATCTAATTAAATGGCTTAATTAGCTAAGGAGCTAGCCTAGATTTGTCATCAAGGCAGCTGCACACTCATCAAAACTCAGTTTTCAGAAGGAGGTTTATTAGGGCCAAGGTGGACCAGCTGACTGCTTCATCATAGCAACAGTGTGGCCCAGCAGTGTGCAAACATGCTCCTACATGACCCTACTCAGAGAAGAAAAGGCTGGCGACAGGAAAGCAGAGCGTGGCTGCACCACTGGGCTAGAGCTTCCAGTAATAATCAGGGTTGATACACATGTCCAGCCAGGAAAAGATTAAGACATTAAAACTGTAAGGAAATTAACAAAACAGACAGCACTGTTACTGAGCCCTTTAAGAACTCTGGAGTTTGTGCTCTTACTTAGCTTTCATTTTCCGTGATTCCCGCCGCTTCTCTTGCTGCAGCTGCTCAATTTTCTGTTGCATTTCCTCCTGTTTGGCACTGATTTCTTCAATCATTGATTTTGCATCACTGAGCTCCTCCTGAGAAGCAGACAAAAGCATTCCCAGGATGCCCATCAGCCTTGCATAGCTCTGCTTTGAGTGCCGGCTGGCATGCACTGCACATGCTTTGGGATGCTGGGGAGAGCAGCTCTGTAATTAGACACTTTTCCTTTGCAAGCCCAGTATGTGTAATACACTGCATGGCAATCCTTAATTCAACTACAGGCCACTCACCCAAGCCAGTGTGATGTCACATGGTTAAAGCAGTGGTGGTAGATGGAGATGTGGGGCTTCACCCATCACCAGTTAAAAGCACTGGGAGGACTCCTGCCTTTAATGGCATTTGGAGGTGGGCCTGAGGAAGCACGTTTCCCTCTGCAGTTGTCAAGCATGTGTATTCACATGCTTCACTTGATTCAGAGCAGTTTTATCACTCCTGTAAACTTTTGCCAGTCAGGCCTTGGAGCTGGCTTTTTAGCCTGTTTTCCTAAGGAAATGAAGCCCTCCATAACCTCCCTGTCAGCACATCCTCCCTCAGGCAGTTTCCACAGAGCTTTACTTGGATGTAATGCTCTCTCATGCATGCAGTTCCTACAGGTTTCATCAGTGTGAGCAGCAAGATGGAGGAGGGAGACTGTAGAGTTCTTTGTAAACTGAAGGAGTTGAAAGGAAGTGGCTTCACTGAGAGCTCGACATTTGGACAGTCAACATGGGCATGAGGCAGAGAGAGCAGCTTTCACCTCTCCTGGTTTTGCATGATTTCTTGTATCTGGATTTTTAAACCCCTTTTTACCTCTTAACAATGCCATGGGTAACCCTGCCTCTGGTTGCTTTGAAACCTCTGCCATGTGCACAGGAAACACTTCTTGCTTTCTCCTTTGCTTGTCTGGGACCACAGGGCTGCTTTTGCCCTTTTTAACTTCACAAGGTATTATTGACTCAGCAAAACCCCATGGGGAACACCTATCATAGAAACAATAAAATAGTTCCTCTGCCCACCTCCTCACAGGCAGTCATCCAGTTTCTGCATGGAGATGTTGACTGGTTTGAAGTGTACATGAAGTCCTTTTAATAGTCTCTCCCTCCAGTCCTTTGTCTTTATTGCCTTGGGCTGGATGAAACCAGGCAGCACTTCCTCCCAGTCATGTGGGAATGCAGCTTCAAAAGCCTGTAGGGTTTTGTGTTAATTCCCTGCTCCCCAGCAGCTTGGGTTACTGCAGGAAATGCAGGAGACCTGACCCAGGGAGGTATTGCACAGTGGTCCTGTGAACAGACCATGTGCCTATTGCATGTGCACCCCAAGCAAGGGTTGCTTGTACCCAGGGTAGCTCACATCATTGCCTCATGGCCCATTGAGAAGGCTCAACAGGCCAGGGCATGGGTTATGTTTGGGCTGGAGTAGTCAGGGAGGCACCAAGCCAAAGAAAGAGTACCAGATATATCTGAAACAATTGCCAGCTCATTTTCTTTGTAAGCAGGAAGGATTGATGGAAGCAGGGAAATTCTGCCCTGTGCCACCCAAGCTAGCATGGCAGGTATGCAGCCCCCTGGGGGTCACACTCCTACCTTGAACGTGTTGAGGGAATTCTTCATCTCAGCCACTTTCTCTTCCATGGCACAGCGACAGCTCTTGACCTTCTCCTCCAGGGCGTACTCGCCATGCTGGATCCGTGACAGCTCCTGCATTGCTTCTGTGAAACCCGCCTTCAACTCAGAGGCTAATGCCTGCAACTAGAGGAACCACAAACACGCTAGGTTCAGTCCCTCCTCCCAGATGTAGGTGGCTGTGTCCCCGAGGGTCACCTATGGTTCAGAGTGGCATGAAAGCTGGGTATAACCCATCCTGTAAGGTGCTGACCTCTTTCTCCTCCTCCAATCATGGCTGGGAGACACGGGGGCATGTTTGGCCCCTGCTTCAGCCTCAGTACAGGGTAGGATGTGTTCGTCTTGAGCACTCAACGTGCCCCTTTTTAGGTTTAGGGTTTTTCCAGGCTCCCTGGCAGTTTGCAGTCTGTCAGTCTGTAGAAGGGAGAGGACAGACTGAAACATGCCAAGGTGCTTTGTAATAATAGCAGCCAGATTTATCAATCCCCAAAGCAGCTGAGCAATCAAGAATATGTCCATTTTTGAGCAAGTCTTCCTCCTCCACATGCTTGTGGGGCTGGTGCTCTCCCCAGACATGCCTCCTCGTTCTCCAAGGGCTCTGTTCTGGGTCTGCAGGCCCTTTCCAGGCAAGGAGGCAGCTCTTTAACTCATGATCGGGAGGGAGCAGGAGGTTTTCCCCTGTCATACAGTGACACTGTGCCCACTCTCCCTGTTTGCTGTCCCTAGAGGCCCTAGCACTGCTGGAAGAGCTCACCACCTAAGCTGGAGGCAGCCAGTTCATAGCCGGGTAAAGCAGGAGACAGCAGGGTGAGCCAGGCTGGCATAGCGAGCAGACAAGGCAGTGTGGAGGTGGGCAGTGAGGGGAGGCAGCTGGGGGCTAAGTGGGGACACCCTCTTCAGGGTCAGCTTGGGCAAGCAGCCCTGAACTCTGCCCCACTGCTGTGAGCAAGGAGCTCGCTCTGCCTGCACAAAGCCCATGGCGAGGTCGCGGCCCAAGGCGCGTCGGTACCAGTGGTTTTTACCTTTACAACAGAAATTCGGCCTAACATCTGGTTATAAACTGAGTCCAAAACTGGAGCACTGATGGTAAGAGGACAGCCACCCCGGGGAACTCAGGCGCTTGAGTCCTGTAAATGGAGCAGAGATGGCTTCCGATACCTTGGGGCAATGGCATGCACCATCCTCCTCTGATCAAGACTGACAGTGTCTTTACAGAGGGTGTCTGCCTGACATCCCCACTCCTACCCCAGTGCTTACCCACAGTCCACAGTCTGGTCTGGCTGGACACACAACCCCAGAGTTGCCTGGCTAAGAGGAATGGGACTGACAGGCTGGGACAGGGCAGAGAGGAGCAGGAGGCTGAGGGCATCTTCTCTCCCCAAGCCAGCTGGAGCTTCAGACCCCTTGGTTCAACCCTTTCACCCATCCTTTCTGGCCACAGCGGACACTGTCCTGTGACACAAGAGTGTCACAGGAATTGTCACCCTGTGAGTGTAGCCTGAAAAGTTAGAGGGGCTGCTTGGGGCCATGGCTGCTAGGGGAAGCAATGACCATACTGCTGCTGCTATCTCAGCCCAGGGGGTGAGCCAGATGGTCTTAGCATCCTCAGACATCCTGACACACATGCCTGGAGATGGGGGTGGGGGAATACCAAATGCTGCAGCCGTGCAAAATATTCATATTCCCATGCCTGGAGATGGGGGGGGGTGGATACCAAGTGCTGCAGCAGTGCAAAATGTTCATATTCCCATGCCTGCTCGCAGGTGCTTGCCACACTTCCACACCGAGCTCACATTGCCAAGGCAGAGTCTCCCTGCTAGCCTGCATCAGGGCTCGGCATCACACACTTTCCTCCAAGTGAAAAGAAGTGATTCATCAGATCCAGTCCTTCCAACTGAAATGTACTATTCTGTTGTATCCTATTCTACCTGTTTTAGAAATCTGCTTGAGGATGGAGATGTCACAGCCTCAAAGTGGAGCAGTCTGGAAAATGGCCCTGAAGATAACATCTGGGGAGGATAACCAAAAATGAAATGGTTTTGCCCCTGAGCCTGGCCATATCCTCCTCATATGCTTCCAGAATGGGTGTAAACTAGACAGATCCTTTTTAAAGGTTACAGGGATTGGAGTCATTGCTGATCTAGAGGTTTCCGATTCAAGAACTGCTAGACATCAGCAAAAGTCAGTCAAAAGGGACTACTGCAGAGGCTTTAGTATCCATGTGCACCAAAATGCTCTGTGAAAGCAGAGTTCAGGCAGACAAAGTAAAGATTTGGACTAGAATAAAATAGGCTTTGCTTCTAAGAGCAGAAAGTCACTTGTTATTTTGGGGTTCACTCTTGGTCAATCTGCTGTTGCAGTCACGGGGCTAGCTTGGTTTCATTGTGCATCCTATGTGCTTCAGAGCCCAGCCTGGGTCTGCCCTGCCTGATATATCCTTCCTTGGCCCCATGCAGCTTGCAGTGGCACTTTCAAACTCTGAAATACATCTTGCCCTTGAATTTCCTTTTATTGATGCTTGATGGGTAAAAGCAGCAAGCAGCACGAATCAGCCACATCTGCCAGTGCTTGTATGGCAGGACAGGAAGTGCTGAAACCCTGAGAACTCCCTTCTCCACTGCCATCAGCGCTCAGAGTAAAAAGGAAATACAAAGAGCAAGCCTTGTGGCACTGGATGCAAGTTTGATCCAAAAGTGAGTGGTACAGGAACAACGTATTTTCTTTGAACTCCTGCCAGGCACAGCGTAGTGCTTGAGCCATGTATTTTGGTTTGAGCTCCTTTCCAGTGACAAGCTGTAGAAAAACATCCTTTAAATCCCCTCAGCTGTTACAGAAAATGGAAGCTGCTGAAGCATCAGCTCATGCTTATGTCTTGCCCAAGTTATACCTACAGCACTAGAGACATTTCACAGGTTTGTGAACCCCTGGAAAGTTAAACCAATTCAGTGCCTCTGAAGTGCAACACATACCATATAAAATAGACAAATTTTATACTACCACAGAAACTTTAACTGTAATGTGTTTTTCTGGCTCACCTATTCATGGAATAAATACACAACACAGTGTGTATTTATTTGTGGAAGTTAAGGAACACACCTTAACAACTGAAGTTGAACTAATGCCTAGAGGCATGTGAATTTGCATGGTCACAGGGAGTTTTTAGAGCCTGTCCAAGAACTGCTCAAAAAAGCACTTGGACATCTAAATAATTTAGGTTAAGATACACATTTCAGTCCTCACTTGCCTTTGGAGTGTGGCTCTCAAACTTGACAAAGCAATGCACTGAGGAATCCAGCATCATGCATGTTTAGCAGATTATGTCTTTGCTGGGGAGCATAACTCCCATTTTACCTGCTCCCATGATGTTTTTCAGCTCTGTGTGGAAAAGCCATGCAAGGTAAAATCTCTTAACAAGACCAAGTAACTGCTATGCTCTCTGGGTAGCTGCCCATAGGGAAATGAAGGATTCTCCTTCTCTCCCTACATGTCTGATTAATAGGACACTGAAAAGCAGTCACTTGTGACTCTCACTTGCCCTCTAGCCCAATGAGAATATGAACTCTCTCTTGAAGTCTACCTAGAGTGGGGAGTAAGCGTTTCCCAACATGGGGAAACCGTGACAAGGTGAAGGAAGTGATGATGTCTAGAGGGGAGGAGAAGGGTAAGACTGGAAGACATATGAGGAGCATTTCTCAGCCTGGTTTTGACTTTACTTTCAGAGAGTGGAGAGATATATATTTATATACACACAGATACATGTATACACATATAGAAACCAACTGTGAAATCTCCTTTGCTGAGCCTCTACTTGTCTCATCTGTTGTACTGTCCTCAAAGGGTGAACAGGACTGTTGTTTCCAGGACCAGAGGCAGAAAAACTGCAGAGCCTCCTCATCCTTCCTCAGTGGATGCCAGCAATTTGAGCTATTTTCAGTAAGTAGTGACTGGCCATACAGTCTAAAGCTTTGTTCAGAACTTGAGGCTGCCCTGGGAAGGTGGTCGTGGCCAGGAGACAGGGATGATTTATGCAAGGAATGGCTGGGGTTGAAAGCAGAGGGCAGAGCCCTGGGGAACTGGGTTTGCTGCTCTGGCTGCCACTGAGGGGATGAGAGGAAACCTTTGCTTCCATGAGTGTATATGTCCCCAGATACCTCCTTCAGCACTAGCCAGGCTGTCCAGGGCTCTGTGTCTCCAAAGGAAAGGCTATTTGCGACTGCTGCCCTTGGGAGCTGCCCTAAGGTCCTTACACTAGAACAGAGCCTTCAGGGACCTTGAGTGGAAGCTTGTAAGAATCAGTGGAAAACAGGCTCAAGATGAAGAAATTCTGCACAGGAATAATTCTGCTGTTATAAAATATCCTAGAAAATAGCAAAACCACCTGCAGCCATGAAGTAATGTCTGTTCCTTTGCCCACCTTATTTACTGTCCGTCACTTTGCACATCATCTTATGTAGCTGATCTGAAGAAGAAAGTCACCCAAAAAGAAGGCTGCCTGAGGATACTGCCTGGAACCAAGCTGGGGCAAAGTCCGACAGTTGCCACGAAGCCTGGAACTGATTTTTCTGAGTTGCATGATGTATGCTTCCATCAGGGAACAACTAATTTCTAGCACAGCTACTAACTCCTGCATCTAAGGGCAGCACTTCTACAGCGAAGCATCAGGAAGGCTTGCAATACCTCATAGCCGGAAAGCAACAGAGCTGTGCTCATTTACAGTGACAGAGAACCTGGCCCTAGGAGTATATCCAGTGTGTATATTCCTAGGCAAGTATGATAGGAATAAAGGCAGAGCAGCAGGGTAAGGATAGAAGAGAAGGATGGAGATTCTTAAAGGAGGCTGCAAGCACTTACTGGCTCTCATTTCACATCTGTGCAGCCTGTTTTGGTAACTGCATTGTCCACAGAGCCCTCGCTGAAGCAGAAGGGGACAGCCAGCTGTTAATTTGCACTGAAAGATTTGTTAGGGTATCCACATCCTAGCAGGGTTTTTCTGGAAAGCAGCATGTGTGCATGTTGTTCCCAGCACACTGTCCCAACATGCTGGATCCACTGTGGTGGGCCCTTTAGCGCCAGTCACAGCTCCTGCTTGGAGCCGCCTGGATGGGAAAAGAGGATGTGACAAGAGAAGTACTGGCCAGTTAATGGAAGGCAGTATCTTCTCCACTTGCATGGTGCACTTGAAAGCAATTATAGGCATTAGTGTTGCAATGGTGACAAGGGAAGGCTCAGAGAGTCAGGGTTTCCAGCTCATGGGTATGTTTGTCTTTCAGAGTATGGTTCTATATTGGAGCAGACCAAAGTTTAAAGTGCTCAAAACTCTGTTGTGTTTCCCGCAGACTGGAAAAGCTTAGGAAACATCACTGTGGAAACACTGACACTGCATCTTACAGGAAGGATGCATCCCTGGTAGCGACAATCTTGTTGCATCTGTAGTGGTTTATTGCAGCAAGAATGTCAACATGGAGAGCGGCCACAGAGCTCGGGAAGTCCTGTTCACCTTGAAGCGACATGGATGGACTCAAAGACAGGGTTCCCAAGCTCCTGGCTGGGGAGCCAGATAGAGGCATGCAGCAAGACTCAAGGCTCTGGCTGGCCTGGCCAATCTGGATTATCAGCCACAAAGAGCACCCATGGTCCAAGGAGCGGTGAGGCTGCCGGAGCCCCCAGGAGACTTGGTCCCCTCCTGAGGAAGACACCCCCACCCCATGTCAATCAACACATCATTGCTCCTGGAACAGTTAATCAGGTTTAGCCATGAAATCTCCCTCCAGCCCAGTGAATTGACTTCTCTAATTGGTGCTAATGATACCAGCTAGTTAATTAGCTGAGCTCACAATCACCTCTCTAAACACAACTGGAGTGTCTTTTAAGATGAGGCCCAAGATGTGATATGTATAACATTCATCCATGCAGTGTGCACATTTTAGATGCCATGTTCCTTGTAAGTGTCTATATTTTTCCTTGCACTTCATTTAGCTTTTTAACTACTATTTATCTATTAGTAACTCTTTAAACTCTTGCAGTTATTTAGGGCATTTTGCTCATCTTTACCTGGGAAATCTGCGTTGCAGGGGTACTCACAGGCACACTTTCAGTCTCTCCTGTGGGAATAAAGAACTTCAGTCAATTAAAATTACTTATTATAGTTGCTATAAATAACTGGAACAGAGGGCTTGAAGTCCCTCTTGAGGTACAAATCAGTTTTAAAGGGCTCAAGTCTTACTTTAGGAGGTGTGAACACCATATCATTTGTATTAAACTGCAGTTATAAAACAGACATTAAATTCACCTCATTTGCTGTCCTGTATCTGAATAAAGCTGATCCCTGCAAAGAGGTGAGAAACCTTTTATGTACAAACAGGGCTACATTGCTTCCTGTGAAGTTCAGTTCCATGTACCAGCCTCAAGTAGCAGGTTTTTCCCCCTAAAGCCTCACTGATCCCTCTCCCTTGTGAAACTGTGGATTTTATCTTTTACTGTATTTGTACATATTTCTGTTATCTCCACAGAATTCTGTTCTGTATATTTTAAGCCCTAGATTAACAGATTTAGCTCATGGAGGAGCTTATATCTATTTTGCAGAAGTGTTTTGGACAGTTCTGAGACATTGTCTCTAGGCATTAATGAGTTCTGAGGATTGACGAGGGTTGAAACCAAGAAGCCTAAATATATTATTTCATCTTTTAACATTGTCTCTTCTGTGCAGAAATCAGTTATCCAATAGAAGTTATCACTGCACTTTGAGGGAATTACAGTCAAATAGCCATTGTTTTCCATCTTATTCCCTAAGATGGCCTTTGCACCCAGGAAACACCATGCCACTCAGCTCCTCATCTGAATCACCTCCCATTGGCGATGTTGCTTCATGAGGCCACTTGCCTCGAAGAATTTGTTTCACCCATCTCTGCTCTCAGTCATAGATACAACCAGTGACCCAGTGCCCAATTCTAGGAGTGCCAAGCTCTCTCTTTCCATGCTGGCTGCAGATGTTAAGTACCATACCAACCTGGGCCTTTAACACCACAGAAATTCAATCCTGCAGAAGCTTGAAAAAGGGTACAGAAAAGACTTCATACAATCAGCCAATGTGTGAAGTAGAAAGCTGAAACCTGGAAGTCAGAGCTTTCCAAGGCAGACATGTTCTGATTTCTTTACCCCCTGGGGGGGAATGTGGGTTACTGCCAAGGGCACCTATGAATTGGCCCTGTTCTGGTCCCTAGGATTTGTCCTGATTCAGAAGAAAATGAGCAAATTAAGGTCTTTTTCAACCCTCACTATTCTATGATTCTGTGATTCACCAGTGACTCGCAGGAATGAGAGGCAGAGGGAGAAGAGGCTGTGTGCCCCTCTCTGCCTATGTATCACTTTCTCCTCATTCTGGCTGGTCCTGCAGCCCTAGGGTGGGGTAGGTTAGCAGGGTCAAACAGTGATTCCCTCCAGGAAATACCCTCTAAGGTTCCTTCTGCAGAAAACAAGGGGCAGGAGGCTGACTGGGAAAAGTAACCGTGAACTCAAAGTGCCGGCTGTTTGGGTAAAATCTCATGAGCCCAAGTCCCAAGTTTCATCTTTTAAATGACAGGTTGTTTCCATTTTCAGCTTTGGCCCTTCTGGGGCCAAATTTTGTCTGAAACTGACTTTTGACCTTAAATGAATGATGAAGATTTCTCATTGTGCCTCACTGGGGCTTGAGAAGGCAGATGGTGTTTATGTTACTGCTGGATGGTAATGACTGACCCAAAAAGAGCAAAAGCTCATGTTTCTTAATCATTAGCACAATACATATCAGGTGCTGGGAGGACAATGAGGTGCTGGTTTTGCAAGGTATGGACATACTGAATGCTGAGCTTTGTGGGGGTCTGGAGGAGTCAGATAGCAGTGCAGCAAGAAAGAGCTATGGTCCGTCCTCACGTTTTCTTTGGGAGAGCTGGATCCAAGTCCTGAAGTCTGTAGGCATCTTTCATTTGGGTTTGGATAGAGATCAGTCTGTAGTGTCCTTGGAGAAACTCAAAGCAAAGAACTAATCCTTAGCAAGACCAGAAGAGGGGAAAGGATCCCTGCTATCATGATTTTACCTCCCACCTTTGTCATGAGCATGAGCAGAAGCACTGTCTGCATGTTCCCTGTCAAAACCCAGATAATTACTATAAAGTTACTGCTAAAAGCTGGAGCAGAGGAGGCTCCTCATAGTTGCCTGTGGAAAGAAAGGGGATTTGTAGTTATCTCCCAATTTCTGCAGTGAACATCTGCAGCCCGTGGGGGCATACCAATTAATTAGAAAAGATCTCTGAGTTAATTTCCTTTCCAGGCTGCTGTAGTGCAGGGGCTGAGGTACACAGACCTAATTTATCAAATTAGAATAATAATAATAGAGAAATTAACTCTTCCATTACCTATGCTATGAATGAATGTTGGCATCACCAAGCATCTTCTAAGAGGTAAAGAGATGTTTCAGGCTCTCTCCTGACCTGACAGTTATGAGCACTCCTAAATTTGCTCCCCCTGCTCCTCATAGTTTCGAGAGTTTCTCAGTGTATGGACATAGTCACCTCTGAGGTAGCAAGGCAGAGGACAATGCTGCAAGGGGTTTGGGATGAAAGCAAGTACCATCAGCCCCACATTGTTCTGTAAGAAGAATACTTGAAGCTGATAGCCACTAAAACCCTGGACCTAAAACTCCTGAGCTTTGCAGACTTTCTAGAAGTGCTGCTGACTGTAGCAGGACTGATTGCATGCAAGCAGTGTGGCTTGGATGCATCTTGGTGCTTGCAAGACCCTGACTGGTGCAGAAGTCTGGGTTGTTGCACTGACAGGAACAAGAATCCCTTGCAATAAAGCATGTGGGGGAGAGAAACAGATCCTCATCACAGTGCCCCCATGTAAGACAAAGCTTTTGACAGATAGAAGTCTCTCTATATCCCAAGGCAGAGATGGGTCCAAGGCAAAAGAGAGGAATGACTCTTGCACCCTGGACATTACATATGCCACAGGATTATTTTCCAGAGGGGAGAGGGGGGTGTTTATAAAATAAAAGATAAAAACTTCAGACCTCCGATATTTCTATAAATCTAAAAGAAGGTAACATTTGCCCAAAGCTGCCATGGCTAAGAGGTGTTCTCAGGGGGCTGGCTGCCAACAGACAGCTCATATGAGAGCAGGTTTCCTCCTTGCTGTCTTTCATACTCTCAAGAAGTGAAATAAGAGGATGCTTTACCTTCTTGTTTGTTTGAGTCCATGGCTGCTATAAAGTCTGCGTCCTCGCAGGGACTCCTTACTCTGGAGGGTTCTGGCTGGTCACTGGGAACATCCCATGGCTTAGAGCTGCCCACATGTGAGCCCTGCGATGGGTCAGCTGGTCTGAACCCTGAGTGCAGAAAGATGCAGAAAGGGTTTATTGAGCGGAGATGCTCAAAGTTCAGAAAACAGAGGGCAGAGGAGCAGGGGTTTGAGAGGGAACAAGGCATCTTAAAGGTCTGTTTGGGTTCACAGTGCCTCCACAAGCAGAATGGGTGCCAGTCCAAGCAAACACTTCCCTCCCAGCCCAAGGCCATTTGTGCTTATGTGAATGAGTGATGAAGAGGTTCTGTGTAATCCCACAGAGACTATTTGCTCAGCAAGATACTTCTTGTATGAACGCAGAAGTAAAATGAGACATATTCTGAATGGAACATAAACATCTTGCATGGGTGCTCTGCATCAAAGAACCTGTTTTTTACTATGCAACTAATCACCCAAAATGTCCTCCAAACTTGTGTTTGGAATGCAGAGATATTGCCTTCACAGTGCTGCTGCACAGTCCTGCTGGCACTTTTGGAGGCACTTGTACTGCTTTCTCTGCCAGTTGTCTCCGTGACTTTTTTGAGGCACAGGAGTGCTGCAAGGCACCTCAGTGTGTAGAACTGCAGCCTCTCTGGAAACCAGAGCCAGGGGAGCATGATGACAAGCCCTAGTCAATCCCTAGTAAAGCATCTCATCAATCTGGCAATGGTGTTAGGACTTTGGAAACCCTCTTTAGATAATGCCTGGTTAATGGCTCAGGCAGAGCCCCCCCCCCAAATGGATTACACCAGCTAACCAGCATGGGCACTGTTTCACATCCATGCTTCCTCTTCCCAGAGTTTAGTTCAAGTCTGCTCTTGTCCAGCCTTACTAGGAAACCAGATGTGACTTAGGACTCCAAAATAACCTCACCCCTCCATGCCTGTTTGACATAGATATGCTCAAGGCTGTTGTGAGTTATCATTAGCTTTGCTAATGGGGTTGGAGGGGCCAGTGTAATTATGGCACAAAGCTCTGCTGACACCGCTCTGCCAGGAGGGCTGTGGTGATCCAGAGAAGCCTGGGGTGATGTTTACAGGGAAGCAGGCACAGAGAAAGGCACATAGCATTAAACAGATGGGACAACACTAAAAGATGCAAGAGCCCTGGTGGCTTTAGGAAATGGCTGCAGAAGCAGTTGCTTCTGGTGCAGTCAGGAGTGTAGCTTAGGGGCCACACATTTTTTTGACCTGATAGCTTTCCAGTGTGGAGTTCCTGAGTGGGGAGGGTGGTGGCACCATCTGGGCCCCTGAGATGGGGTGATGCTGAGTGGTTTTGAGCTGTGGCAAAGGATGCCTCATATGGTTGGGCTGGGAGGGGCACAGCCAACAGCATACACAGCCAGCCTCCTGCTGAGGGTACGATGAGGACTGGAAAGCTTCCAGAGCACAATGCTAGAGGGAATTGGGAGTTTGCATCTTCCTGAGATTGAGGATTAATGAAAGCATAAATGTGTCATTTGTAAGAGTGCTGCTTATGTGATCTCTCCTACACGATCCATTGTCTGCTCATGACATGGGATCCTTTGGTGACATGTGGAAAATCTGAGCTAAGCTGGTGGGACTTTGGATGTAGGTTTTGTACAAACAGGCTGGGAAACCTTCTAAGTAGGCACCTGGTTAGAGTGAGATAAATGCAATAGTTTATTTAATCTGTTTTCTATCAGCTGATGGTGTAAAAAGTCATTTTGTTGCTCTGAAGTCTCTAAGGCTCATGGCAGAGTTTAGATGGGCAGGGACCTCTGGAGTTACCTGACTCAAAGTAGGGATAACCCCAAAGCTGGATCAGATTGCCCAGAGCCACATCTAGTCCAGGTCTGAGGATCTGCCAGGCTGGTGACTTCTCAACCTTACTGGGCCTGTCCCAGGGCCGCACTACTCCCATGGGCAAGGTGTTTTTCATTGCGGTCAATGTTTCCATTGCTGCAGCTTGTGCCCTCAGTAATATATTCTTTCATCGTGTCTGTGAGAAAAGCCCAACTGTCTTGTCTATAGGGCCCATTAGGTAGTTGCAGATGGCTGTAGGACCCCCCAGCCTTCCCCTCTCCAAGCTGAACAAATTCAACTCCCTCAGCCTCTCCTACGCTGTGTGCTTCAGTCCTCTTTAGAGGAATAAATCAACAAAAAAATAAATACATATTTTTTCTGATAGGTATCCAGAATGGCAAAGAACATGATTTGTTTCTGAAACACATAAATATGCAGTTGTTTTTAAAGTAGCTAATCCTCCTCTCTAGTAGTTTGAAGAAGCAGGTACTTAATTTTGCGTCTCTGAGAGAAACACACCTTCAATTACAGCTTCAGTAGCAGCTTGTTTAGTAGCAAAGCTGTTAAGCTTTGCTTCCAGCTTAGACTAGTCAATGCCATAGCAAATTCCTGAGGCTTCCATTATTGGGACCAGCGTGTCTAACACTGATAACTGTTTTAAAAATTCAGAATCGTTTCTGCAATGCTGGGGATAAAGGAACACATAGGAAAGGCAAAACAGATATGAAAGGAACATAAACCTCACCTGTGATAGATTTTGTACAGCTTTTTGCTGGAATTTCTTTTATTTTTGGTGATAAAAACATGTATGTACTTTTACCCATTCTGCTTTTATATTATTAATGTTTTACCATGCCAGTTATAGCAGCATAACAGTATATAATTATTTATGTTATCTATTAATAATAATAATAATTAGCAAATATCAATTAGTATGGAATTAGTTATATTATATATATTAAATACACTAACTGCATGGTATGTCCTAAGGATTTTATAATTTTACTATTCACTGGCTCAATTATTCTGGGTATTCCTAAATCTCTGGTGGCAATGTGACAGTGGTACCTCTGGCCTTCTCAAGGCAGGGTGACCATATCCAGCCAGTACCAAAATCATTTATTGTGGGAGAATGCTAAAATGAGAGCATCTAACCCATACTGCTGCACAACTTTAAATGGGGAAGTCAGGGGACTCTAATACATGAGGAAACAATGCATAAGGCAGACATCCAAGGGGAGGAAAAGACAGAATCATAGCATAATTCAGTCTCATCATGTGCTCTCTACTTCCACCAGCTCCTCCCAGGCCATCTGAGATCTCAAAATGCTTGTGTCTCTGCCTTAGTCCCACTTGGGCATGTTCCCTTGCCCATCACATCACCAGGGCTGTGCCACTAGTCTCCCAGATGGCAATTCAGGCTGAGGGATGCAACACAAAGAGTACCTGTGTCTACCTTCCCCTAACATGTGGAAACCTGCAGTTGTCATGCATGGAGTAGAAGTTCACAGGAGGGCATTCCCCCCCTGCTGTGCTAGAAGTGATGACAAAGAAAGAGGTTTGTCTGATATAGAGAAAAATAGCCTGCATGAGGTTTTAATGACAGTGAAGCAATACTTGTAGAAGGGCTTGTATGAGGGTTTCATTGCTCTATTACCTGTCTTCTCATGGACTTTCAGGGCCACAAAAGGCTGGAAGATATGCCCTTGGCATTGTATCTCATATCTTGTTTTATAAAAACACTGTGAGTTCCTGCTATCACAAGTAATTTTTTCCTTATAGACGGAAGTCACAGCAATGGAGACTTAACACTCATGCAGACAAGGACAATGTCTGAGCGCAGCCTCTGTCCTCTGCAGAGCTCAGAAGTGAGGTTTGAAACTGGGACACCAGGGATGCTGCCATCCCCTCTGCTCCAGCACCACCAGCTCTGCTATATGTCTGCACTGCAAAGTAGGTTGACCTTGGTTAAGTGGGTCCAAAAATCTTCCCTGCTTACAGTTATGGAGTAGCTGTCTTTCATGTGTCCTCTGACTGCAGACTGCAATTTCCTGAGTCACCCCTCCGCTCTTTCTTACATCAAATAATTGCGTTACAGTGGCTATTTTACATTAAGGAGTCACTGCTGGACTCCATGATAACATTGCCTGCCTGTCCCTCGTTCTTCTGAGCTGCTGAATATACAGAGCAAAACTTCTTCCACATCACTAAACCAAACAAAATGTGCATCTCATCATGGTTTGGAGCGAAGGCTCGTCCTCTGTTCTCCCTGACTGCCAGGTAGGGAAGCTGTTAACACTGTCCTTACCGGGGACAAGGCTTTCAGTTAGCCTTAGCTGACTGAGCAGTGTCTGGCTTGTTCCTAAAGGGCACAGAAAGGGATTGGAAAATAGGAGTGACTTCTAGCCTTAAGACCCTTGATGTGAGCTGCTTGGTCAAATCCTGCCTCTGCTAGTGGTGAACAAGTCATAACCTCAAAGCAGAGTCTAGGTGAGTAGAAACCCTTGTATATCTTTAGTGCAACTTCCTGTTCGGATCAAGGCTAACTCCAAACTAGATAGGTTCCTTAGAGCTGTGTCCAGGTCAGGTCCGAGTATTTCCTCCAGTATCCTGGGGAAGAATATTTCTCCTTACATGCAGTCAGGATGTCCCTTGCTGAATCTTGTGCCCATTGCCTTTCACCGTGCACCTCTGGGAAGAACTTGGACTCTGCTTTATGTCTCCCTCGAGGGAGTGAAAAACTGCAAGAGGATCCCTCCCTTCATCTCTTTTTCTCAGCACTCAGCAAGCCCCACACCCTTAACCCCTTCCCGTATGCACATGCATGAATGCATGTGCACACTGGAACTAAAAGAAAGTCATCCATAAAGCTGCTTTCCTAAACCACCATCAGGCCTCCACCCCTGGCAAATATAAGGTTTGTCTCATATGCCAGCCCACTACAGGGTAGTTTCCTCATGAAGAAGTATATGTTATTGTCCCTCTGCAAGCTTCCCACTGGACAGGTTCAATGACCAGTCACATGAAGCCACCCATCAGACTGTTTTGGCTTGCAATCCAAGCCCATGCCCCCCTACTTTAAGGACAAGAAATTACAAAGATGTTCTTGTTTCTTCAGAACATTTACCTTCCTGTAGCTCTCATCCAGCTAAAATGACATCTCCAGAGCAAAGCCCAGAGAATAATTTCAGGGTGTTAAAGCCACCAGGTTCCTCCATCGTAGCTAAAGGAAATAGTTTCCTCTTTTGTCTCTATCTTCCCTCGAGCAGCCAAATCTGACAAGCCCAAGAACCAAAGCTATGCCACCTCTGACACTAGTGATTGCCATGATTAAGGCCCCTGGTGTGTAGCAAAGAATACTGCCCTGGTGCCTTGTAGCTGGCACTGCAGCCCCCGCAGTGCAGAGCAGAAGGCATGTGAAAGTTAACAGAGCCTGAGCCAGGTCTCACTTCCCATGAGATTCCCATGGAAAATGGTGAAAAGATGTGGATGAGTGGGGAGGTCCCAGGGTTTGCCCTCTCCAGCTATGCTTCAGGCACAGGGTCAAAGACCACCGTGAGGTGCCCCTGAGATAGTATTCTTGCACAGAGCTGTGCATAATGGAGGGAGAGGAGGCAGGTTCTGCAGCCTGCGCTGCGTTTGTGTGACCATGCTCACCCTTCCAGTACTCCCTCCACATGGAATAGCACAACTGGGAGAAGCAATCAGCTTTAGAGATGATCACTTGTTACAAAGAGTGTCCAAATAACCCACGCATCAGCATGCAAACAGGCAAAGTTGAGTAAAGCATTTACAGCCCAGTCTTGATGGCCAACAGTAACTGTAAATTTGGCTTTCTGTCCCATTCTGCTTCTGAAATCGTTACATAGGTAACAGTGCAAGGAAATCCATTTGCACTTTTGCTGCTTCAGTTGTTAAGCATCCACAGTTGTCATAAATAAAAGCTTGGGATCAACCTGGTGACTGTCTCAATCCTGCTGGCTGAGATTGCTGGCTGTTTTAAATAGCCCACTTGAAGAATAAGCCCCAGTCCTCTACAGAGAGCAAAAATTCAGTGATTTACTCTCATCACTCTCATGCTTTGTCTCCAGCTGTCATTCACGTACTTTAGTTCAGCATGATACCTAAATTTATCTGTTAAGTGGTAATGGCAAAAAAAAAAAACCCACATATTTTTAATCTGATATTTTAGAGACCTTACTATAAATGCAGCCTCACAAGACTCTCCAGCACACTAAGAATCTAGATCTCCATACACAGTCTTAGAAGAAATCAGCTGGAAATAACTGTGGGCACATAAGATGCAAAGTACTTTAAATACCATTGTATGTACTGCACATGCAACATTAAATAGCGATGTCTCTAGCTTTCCCAGTAATACGAAAAACTGTATTATTAATCCCACTCTTCATTCCATGCTGAGTATAGTTTAAACTTACCCCAGGCTGTCTGAAGATCCTTCAGCACTGGCGGTTGCCAGAGTTGGGAATTAGCACTGTGCAGGAACAGAGAGAGAACAGAGCAATGGTTGCTTGACGTTTCCCAGGATGGGACCGTCACATGCTAATCACTGATTTGAAACGCATGCATAACAAATGCCTTCTAATTATGTAATCTTTGGGTCACATCCTTGCATGCCCATGCGGTAATCAGGGCTGCGCACTGGGGTGATACTGACTTTTTTCCTCTTTAATTAGAATTGCACACTGCTGTGAAGGGAGGGTGAGAAGCCTTGAGAAGCAATGGGCAGAGGGGGCCACGTGGTGGGAGCTGATGTGGTGTCTCTGATACTTCCCTAAGCTCCAAGGCTCTTAAGTACCTCCTTAAGTACCAAACCAGCATCCTGCAGTTGGGGACAGGGTGATGGAACCAGCTCCTCCCTGCTTTCTCTGATACCCTCAGTCTCCTACTATGCATAGCCTTATGAGGGATGCCAGGGCCAAAGGGCACCCTTTCTTTCATTCAGACTCAATAGAAAGGTTGCCAAAGTAGCAACTATTAGCATTTCTGTATGTTCTGTTGCTTGTTAGCTCATGAAAAATGTCCTTTGAGTAAAAATAAATAAGAGCTTGGAGTGAAGTGGGAGAATGGGCTTGGAGTGAAGTGGGAGAATGGGAGGCAGCAGCCTTCCACAACCTGCTCTGTTTCTTCACTAAGGTCCTGCAGGACTTTTTGCTCCAAAGGGCATCAAGAAAGCAGAGGAGAATGCAGGCAACCCAAGGCTATGGGTGTGAGGAAAAGGTTTGAGCCAATCCAGTGAGATACTCCAACACATAAGAGCAGGGAGATATAAAGGAGGAACAGTAACAAAAGCCAGACTGATTTCGACTTAAAAGGTAAAGCTCTCCTTCAAAGTATTTGTCAGGCAGAAAACAAGAGATGTAAAAATGTATAACCTAAAATCACCGTAACTGCTGTGGAGTACAGGCTCACAGATTAACGCTATGTGGAAGATGCTGCTACCTCTGAAGTCAAGGACTAGGGACAGAAGATGCTGTATTTCTTTTTTTGGAGCTATTTTAGGAACAAAACACAATAAAATTGAACAAAACAAAATGATAATTCTGAAGGATTTTGCTGGGAAGTGCATTTTTGGTGTGAATTCAGCAAACAGATCAAGCTAGAAAAGATTTTAAAATAAATACATTTTGCTTCACAAATCTGTGAACATTTCAAATAGGGACTTTCCTGCAGGCAGCTTCAAGACAAAGGACTGAAAAGTGTTATATTCCCAAATGATCCATGAGCCTCTTTATTTCAGATGGCCCAGTATGTTCCAGTCTGCTGATAATGTGCTTGGTTTTATTTTGCTAATAAACCACAGGGCCCAGGATTTTTCCTAATCCTAGAAAATTGGGTTGAGTATTTCAGAGCACTTCTGAAGAAACAGTATTTACACACTGTGCCTGCAAATTGAAGCAAGGACAGGTATTTACTAAAACTCCATTAAATATCTGGCAAGTGAACACTCAACTGACCTTTTCCCTGACAGCACTGGTATGTTGTGTTGGATTTTTAATAAACTAGAAAGCAGGTTTTCTGCTTTGTAAAGCGAAGTTTTCAGATTCATAGTGCAGAGAACTTTGATGATCAAACCCAAACGAAAATAGAAAGTGGTATTTCATTACATTAGATTTTCTGATTGGACAGAGACAGTGATCAGCCTCCCCTATGCGTTCTCCATAGCAGAGGTCTGTCCTTGAGCATTCTAGTATCAGAACCTGGGGTTTATGGGTCTTCACCTGTGAGGAAGGTACCACATTCCAGCTGCACTTGTTCTCTGCCCTGACCCTACCATGCAACATGTGGCTTAAGGTAAACATGATCATAGGAACACTGTTTGCAGAAGTTTCTGTGGGCAGTGAGGATTGTTTTCCAGAGAAAGTTATAAAAGTTGAGTATAATTAGGCATAGTTTTTTTTGATGTCAAGTTTTTTCTTTGAAAGACATTCCTAGGACAAGTTAAACATACTCAGTGGTTATTTGTAATAAATACATGAAGAAATTGATGTCTTCATCGATGTCATAGCTGTTGAGCCCAGAATGTCCATGCTAAACAGTTGCATTACAACTTCTGTTTCAATCCCATTGGAGCCGAGCCATGAAGTGTGCCACTCCACTGCATTTCCATCTATAAAGTAACCTTCTCCTGCCATCCTATAATGACATGAATCCAGCCTGTTCAGAATGCAGTCACTTTATGGCAGCATGATAATGCATGCATTACCCAGATAGGGAAATTGCCAAGAATAAGAACCTTCCCAGTGTAGTGTAAATACCTGCCTAAACATTCTCCCACACTGTCAACTGTGAAAGATTCGACCTACAAAGCACACAGATCAGAGAGCCAATGGACATATTCCTTTCTTTGAAAAAGTGTATTTATACCAATGTCCCAGCATGCAGCCTCTATGAGAAGAACTTCATAGTCCAAGTATTGATTTGAAGTTACCAGACATTAGGTCCTACAAAGTTTATCCTGAAGTTCATTAGGGGCATCTTAAAGATGTGTAAGTTTATGCAGCTAGTTACTGTGTGCTCTTGGTGTAAAACTCCGTCCTGTCTTCCCTATCCTCATATAAGATGCTGTGACAAAGGTTTACAGCCTCCTGCCCTGTGAGTTCAGCCCTCATAAACCACATATTTCTCCTGATTTTTGAAATCTGTGATCAAGTCCATCATTATACTCAAAAACTGATATAAATAAGAAAGAGCCATGCATCTGCATCCCTTGCAAATGAGGGGAAAATAACTTCTAAAATCAATTACTGGAGATTTGTTTCCATTAAAAATTTAAGACACCTTCGAGTCACAGCAAGTTGCTGTGGTGCTGCCTGTATGTGTTTTTCCATGAAAGCCACAGTGATTTGGTGAACTGACACCTACCTCCTGTGAGGAGGAAGAAACAGCAATCCTGAAGCTTGGCAAGATAGCCTTCATTGGGCTGTCAAGGAGTGGTGTGTATCAACAGTCACAAAACAATGTCAAAAAAGAGAAGTCTTAATTCCCTATAGTAGAGGCACATCTTCATGTAATCTAAAGTATTGAAATAACTGTCTTTAATTTTTCATCAAACATTTGTCATATAGGCTCACATTTTGTATCTAGGTACATTCTGTAACAGGTATTTCATTTGGTGTCTGATCTATTTAAAAATAGAATTGGTTATCCTTCCTAACAGCCACCATTGTGGCTATTATTTTTAGTCAGCAGGATAAGACAGAGATATTTTTCTGATGAAACACCACGTATTGCCAAACCCTCATTTTAGACTTATTCCAGATACTGCACTGAGGAGGTACTTAGAGAAAAAATAACCCAAAACAAAACCTAACAAATGTGTCAAAGAAGCCATTAAAGGAGAGTAAACATGAATGCCCTCATATCATTTTTTATGGTTAATTTTCTCATTAGATCTGCAAGTAACTCACCTACCCTGACAGCCTAGGGGGTTAATTCATTTTGCTGGATTTTCTTTCTGTGGAGCAAGCCTTTAATTTGCTCAGCCCAAGCCATGCTTGGGACTTGAAATCTGTGCTGTAAAGCATTTCTGTGCCATAAAAGTAGCTCTTACGTCTGTATTTATAAGATACTGAAAAAAGGACAGACTGGATCTAATAAAGCCACAAGATGCCATTTTCTACTTGCAGATCTTTATTTGTCTCTGGCATTTGTTATTCAAATTTGTTACATTGTTATTCAGTTTCAAGGACTGTCTCCTCTCCAGCATTAATAAAATAAGCAATCTTCCTATATCTACTAATTCATCCCTGCAGAACTAGGTAAACAAGAGCAGCTAAACAATGGTCATACAGAGGTCCCCTGCTCCATGGTGGGATGTGTATGTGGCATATCCACATGTGCAGAAGGGCCATGCCTACCTCTCTGTCTGCGCAGCCTGTTTGTGCAGGGTTTGCATGTTCACCCCACATATACAGAGGACCAGGCATCTCCAGAGTGGCTTACCTCTGTGCAGCACCAGCACTTGTCACTCATGTAACCCTCTCTCCCTGATATTGGTATAGATTTCTTATGGTTTAATCCTATACACTCAGTTTTGAGAAAGGAACCAGATGCACGTGCAGCTGTGGAGTCCTCAGTACAGGAAAGATATGGACCTGTTACAGAGAGGGGACATAAAAATGATCAGAGGGCTGGAGCACCTCTCCTATGGAGACAGGTTGAGAGATCTGGGCTTGTTCAGCCTGGAGAGGGGAAGGCTCCAAGGAGACCTTACTTCTGCCTTTCAGTTCTTAAAAGAAGCATATAATAAAGATGTGAAGAGACTTTTCTATCAGAGCCTGTTGCAATAGGATGAGGGGTGATGGTTTTAAACTGAAAGAGGAGAGATTCATGGACATGAGGAACGAATCTTTGTTGCCCAGAGAGGTGCTGGATGCCTCATCAATGGAGACATTCAAGGCCAAGCTCTGGGCAACCTGATCTAGATGAAGATGTCCCTGCTCATTGCAGAGGGTGGAGCAGATGAGCTTTGAAGGTCCCTTCCAGCCAAATCTATTCCATGATCCTATGATGCTCTTACCAGACCTGTCTTGTGTTGAGAACCAAGCCACAGGTGTCACTGTCACAACCAGCGGCTGAAGCTCACACATACATTCAAACACACAGCACCTCGAAACCGCATATGATATCAACGTACTGCCTGAGCGGCAGATCCTTCACAGCCGCGCCCTTGCGGGGCGCTGGGCCGCAGTTGCCATGCGGAAGTGTCCGCGGTTGCTAGGGAAGGCCGGAAACCTGGAAGGGGAAGGCGAGCACTTCCGGGTGAAGGGAAGCTGCGCCGGGCCGGTGCGGAGCGGAGAGGTGGGAGCGAAGAGGAGAGCTACCGGTGTTCCCGGGATGGCGAGCGGCGGGTCCGGCGGGCGCGTAATGGCGCCGTGGAGGGCGGGTTGGAGGGAGTGTGTCTATGTGTGTGTGAGAAGGGGGCTGAGGGGAACGTGGGGAGCGGCGGGGGAAGCGGACCCTGCTGTGAAGGAAGGGCAGGAGCAGGGGGAGGTCTGGGGGTGCTGGTGGCCGGACACCTCTATGAGGTGTGAGGGGGTGTCAGGGGGGTGCTGGAGGAGCCGGCAGGGAAGCGGTCCCTGGGCGGGAGCTGTTCTCTGCCGGGGCTCCGAGCTGGGTGTGGAGAGGAAGGAGACGGAGACCCCGAGTGACACTGTCCTCAGGGACGGCTGCAAGTGTCTCTGTGTCTCTGCCGTGCTGTCCTTCAGTTATGCCTCTGCCGATCTGTTAAATCCTGTCCTGTCCCAGTGAAGCTCCAGTGGGAAGAACTGCCACAAAAGCGAGGGTTGCTTCTTTCCAAGCCCCAAACTGTTGCTGCTCTCTAAGCCCTCAGCTGTTGCTCTTGCATGGCCACATCAGTTCTTGTCCTGGCTGTGGAGGTGACGGTGTAAAGATGAGGATAGTAACTTGTGTGAGAGTGTCCTGTCGCTGCAATAGCTTTCCATTTGCAGGAGTTTGTGCCTGGGGTATGTGTTAGTGTTGGGCTGTTCTGTCACAGACCTCAACTGCTTAATACTAATAGGCTTGTATCAGAGCTGGTGAAAATCCTGCTGTGAGAAGGAGAGCAGTGCTTCTGTTTCCCAAGGCAGATCACCAATCACTCCCCTGCCCAGGCTCCACAGAGCACTCAGCTATCCGGGCAGCTCCTTGCAGAAAGGGATGCAAACTGGAAGCAAAGTGTATCTTTGTCTTCAGCTCCCCTTTCACCTTTTCCTCTCAGTCCTGCAAATTCCTCAAGTCAAAAAGTGTCTGCTTTCTGCTGTGAAAGTTCCCCTGAAGGTTTGTCCTTTGGGTTCCCGTGTCCACAAAAGTTCCATCAAGGTGGCACAACTGGAGCTCCCAGGCTAAGCAGCACTGCCGTTGGGCTCATCATTTTGCCAGAGATCCTGCAGTTTTGGGTTGAACAACTGTGAAGAATATTGCTTCTGTTTTCTGAAACCACAGAACTTGTTTACTGGTGTTCTAGGAGAGTGTGCTTTGTTTTGGGTGCATACAAATACACCAGCATACAGCATATTGACCGTGGGTTGAGAGGGTACCTTTCTTGTTACACTGAAAAAACAAATAATGTAATTATTTGTGTGCCCAGACATTTGCAGTGTGCTAAAGCATCTTCATAACTAAAAGCTATTCCTTTTCCTTTCCTCAGCAAGAGGATATGAGTTCAGCAGGCAGAAAAAGAGGAAAGCCCACCAGAGGAAGAGGGAGAGGAGGCAGTGGAAGAGGAGGAGGCAATAGTAGCCATTCAAACAAATCTCAGCTTGGTGGAAATAGGAAATGTTCAACCAGAATTTGGGATGATGGAGATGATTTTTGTCTCTTCGAGGGACCAAGGCTGGAGTCCAGGTCTTTCTATTAATTTGGAGAGTTTGGCATAGAGATGTTTGGGATACCTTGGGCCTGATTTTTGGGCATCTTTGAATGTACGGAACAGTGAAAGGGTGATGAAGCTGTTTCAGTATGAAGCAGTTTTTGCATGTCTTTTTGATTAACATTTTAATCATTTTTTACTTAGGAAAGTAGGTTTCTTAAGATTAGAACCTCTGATTTTCTTCTTTGGTTGTAAAATGATTTCAGGACATCTTTGATCAGAAAATAACCACAGGATATTAATTTTTGTTTATTACAAAGCAGAAACCGGGCCATGAAAAATAAGCAATTTAAAATTCATTTAGTATTCTGAGTGTATTCTTATCAGTCTGACTTGGAACTGCATGGTTATACTGTAGTCTGAGAACAGCTTTGCCTACCAAAATGTTTATTAGATCACTTTGGATTTGACACAGGATAAAAAACATATATGCATGTGTGTGTACACAGATTGTGGTCACATAAGAATGAACCCAACTGAGTAATCTTTAGGTGATGGACTTGTCCTATTTTGGTTTTCATGTTTTGAATTACAGGATCAGGTCCTAATACATCCCAGTTCAGTCAAGATCATTTGAGCAACACAAATAAGTCATTGTTATATTGTATTTTATTTTTAGGTCAAATGCACCTGCCAGAAGAGGACAGCAAACAAAACAGAGACCTGAAGCAAAAATGCCTCTGCAGACCATACACATGACATCAGAGAATCAGAGAAGAGTGAAAGAACTTCTTCAAGAGCTTCAAGGGCAGGAGCTGGCTCCTGAATCAGAGTTAGTTGAAATGGAAGCACTACTTCTAGCTCTTTTAAATGAGAGCACCTTAACAGGAACACTGTTAGAAATTAAACCAGTATTCTTTTCCCATTAACTTTTAGATGGGTCTCGCATGGTGTGGTTTTGACTCTGCTTTATTCTCTCCAATATTAATTCTGGGAAAGGGGTAGCAGAATCCTCCATTTAAACAGATTTAAAGCTGCAGAGGCAGAGTGTTATGTCTACTTAACAGGATAATTTTGTTCCATTTTAATTTGATAACTCTTTTTATCAGAGTAGCTGGTTTTGGTGAAGATGATGATGAACCAGATTACCTTGATGATGAGCAGTGCTGGTCAACAGATTGGGAAGTTTCTGACGTAATACCAACGTCATCTGCTGAATCAGCAGAGCACAAAATTGTGGAAAGTGAAGTGTCTTCGTTTGCTGTGCACAAACTCTCCAGGTGATGCTTTTCAGTGAATAATTTTTATCCTGAAGAGGTAAATTTCTGGTCTTGATACCGTAAGCTCTCAGTTCTTGGGCTTCTTCTTGACTCCAGGGAAGTTCTGTATGCAGAACTCATGAGTTTGTATCTCCTACAAATTTAGTCCTCTGCTGTGTGAATTTAAAATAATGGGTTTACAAAAATAAATCCCTCCAACCATTTTTTCAATGAAGTTTTCAGTTCTTTCTCCAAGGCAATATAACAGGTATTGGGAAAGTTCGGGAAGCATTGTTGTTATGCGCATGTTTCAAAACCTTGTAGGTGTTCTTCATCCATTTTGCTCAGATGAGAGCATTTATTACCTATTTTTTGCTTTGAGAATGTTTTCTGTGTGACAGCCTATTCTGAAGAGTTTAATTTATATAGTTCAACTCGGAAATCTAATTCTGTAATTGTTATGTGCCACATTCTGAGGTGTGCAATAGTTGCTACCTAAACTAATCTCTCACCTTATAAAAAACAGAGTAGCATTCACAGACACCAAATTACTGTCTGCCACTGTATAAATAGTATAAATATTTTTGTCTAGTTTTTTTCCACCACTAGTAGTCATAGTACCTCCTGCCATGCATGCTTCGTTATTCTAAGCTTAATTAATCAATCTGTGGTTATTTTGCTTCATACAAGTCTTTGTTACTCACTTCTTGCCATGTTGTGTGTTTTATTGCAGGTATGGTTTTGACAGTGAGCGTTGTAGGACAGTACTGGGATCCTCAAATGGTAATATCGGGGCATCACTGGAGTATTTGCTATTGCAGTGCTTTACGGAAAGATATGGAGAGAAAATGCAGGTTTCTGCAACAGCTGCTGAAGCCAGTCGAGAAGAATGTTTAGAACAGAGAAGAGAAGAGGCTTTTGCCCTCCAGTCAATCTATGGAGAAAAATTTGTAGAGAGAATTCAGAACCGTGTTTGGACTTTTAGCTTAGAACTGGAGTACCTCGCAAACAGGCTCAGCAAATCTAAACAAAAGGGTGATTGTACCAGGGACACAGCAAAGCTGACTGCAAAGGAAATATGTAAATTTTATCTCCAAGGAGGCTGCAGGTTTGGTTCAAAATGCAGGTTTGGACATGAATTCCCTCCAAACCATCCACTAAAACCAGCCAGGAACTCTGTAGATGATGCTCATCTCAGACGTGATGGTCCTGTGTATGAACTCGAAGTAAGATTTCCTGAAGAAAACAAGTATCCACTTCAGGCACCTCTTGTGGCATTTTATTCCACCGATGAGAATCTACCTCTTGCTTGTCGTTTACACATTGCTGAATTCCTCTTTGGAAAGGCCTTGATAGCTGCAGAGTCTGGTGAACCAGTGGTGTACGCCTTAGTGACTTGCTTAGAAGATGAATCTGAAATTATCAAGTTGCTTGAAAATACTCACCACAAGTTCAGTGTTCCTCCTGTGTCTCTGCTGGCTAAACCTTCAGTAAAGCTACAGACAGGGAGTACATCCAGTTCGAGTAGGAAGTCTGAAGGTACAGCAAATATCCCTCTTCTGTTGCTGGGTTAATAGCAGTCAAAAAGATAAAAGAGAAGGCAGAGAGCCTAGTTCAGGCATCTGTTCCAAATCTATTTCTGGAGATTAAGGTCACATGATGAGCCAGATCCATAATCTGCTGTGCCTCAGCAAGTCCCTTCCATAATAAAGCTGCAGCAGAGTTGTTGCTGCTGGCAGGAACTGAGTTAAAGGAGCACAAAGCTAATGAGTTTGGGTCAGCAGAGTAAAGGATGCCTATTCCTACACAATTAATGAAAAGCCAGTGGGAGACGTGGTATAAGCTTACCAAAATTGACCAGAGAATTTCTGGGAAGGGAACGGGGAAGGTTGTTTGCAAGCTTTGGTGCATCTGCTACTCATCAATTCAGAACCTATATTTTTAATGACTTAAAATTACCAACCCCTTCTCAAAAATAATTCTGTAAAAGTAGATTTAATGCTAAGTAAGTTTTGGAAATGGTTCTAGAATGTTGCTGAAGGTATCATCCTTTTTTGCATGCAAGTGCAATTACTTTGATTTCACAGGGGGAGAGTTGGGTCTATGTCACGGCAGGGTTACAGCAACTCTGTGCCATAGATGACCTTCAAGCTCTCGATTCCAAGCCTGTTTTATCTAAGGCAAGCTTTCTTCAAGATAATTTTCAAGAGCAACTGTATCACATTTTAGAGAGCCTAAATAGTGACAGCCTGTTTTTGTTATAGTAAAACTAATTATTCAATTTCTTAACAACTCCACATAAAGGCAGCTTTGTTCCAGAAAGTCAGAATTTTTTCCAGAAATCAGAGATACCAGATAACCTTCCTTATGTTATACAATACTTTGTTTAGATAAATGTAGCCATAACACTTTCAAGGGCTGCCCTGCTGTCTGAGCAAATCCTGTTTGAACTGATAGGCAGTAAGCTCCACAGTACCTGGTCCAGTTTCAGTCTTGGTTTGAAAGTACCAAGGCAGTAGTTTAACAATTAATGTTGTAGTGTAGTTTTTAATGAATTTAAGCTGGTGTCTCCATCACAGTCTTGTGCTCTAGAGAAGAGGTGTAGTGAATTGGAGAGAGGAGCTGAGACATGTGAAAAACATTCAGGAAGGCAGACCAGTTACCAGTCTGGTTCACCGTGTGGCCACCCAGACCATGGTGGTGGAAAGCACAGCTGGTGCAAGGGGAGCGACAAGTGGGTTGAAGCTGGAGAAGTTCTGGTTTGTTTGATGAGGTTTGCTGGTAGTGTTGAACTAAATGCATGTCAAAATAGTCCTGCAGACCCTCAGCTTCAGTCTGACATGGTACTTTGTTGAGAACTCTCCTGGAACATGTTTTTATTCTGCAGCACTAGTGAGGTCCTGTTTGTTAGTAACAATAATACCCAACTGTACATTCTCTGTCTCAAGCCTCAACAGTGTCAGAGCCTCAGGAAGAAGAGGTGGCAGAAGAAGAGGAAGGTGAGCGTCAGCAAGTTGTTGTGGAGAATGAGAGTTACGTGAACCTCAAGAAAAAGCTCTCCAAAAAGTATGATGTGCAGGCAAAGTCTCTGTACAACGAAAATGTTAAACTCTGCACACAATTTCGGCTGAAAAAGGTATAGTGTACAGAACAAAGTGTCTGTTTTCATGTTTACTTTAGAAAAATAAATATCTAAGCCACAGGCTGCTGTTTCAAATGGCTCTGATCCATTCCAGTGGTGTTCTTACTGCCATGCCATATCTGGTTTTGTGCATCAGTCTTCTAGGCACTTCCAGTCCATGTTGTATGAAAGACAGAAGCTCCCTGCATGGCAAGAGAGAGAAACCATTCTTGATTTGCTGAAGAGCCACCAAGTTCTTGTTGTGAGCGGCATGACGGGGTAAGAGTGTGTTTGTAGATGCATCAAAGCATACACACAAGAACATGAAATATGTATCCATGGAAAGGTTAAAATGGTGGTCCATTCTAACCAGTGACAGCAGTCCTACCTGACATGTGATGATGACACTAATGAAATAAAGTGAATTTCAAGTGGAATGCAGTCATCTTAATTTACATGGATAGAAGGTGTTGGGTTTGTGGGAATTTTTTGTTTGTTTCTTTAATGAATCCCTGATTTTGTCTTGCAGATGTGGGAAAACCACTCAGATTCCTCAGTTTATTTTGGATGCTTCATTGCAAGGATCTCCAAGCAGCGTTGCAAACATCGTCTGCACTCAGCCTCGTAGGATCTCTGCCATTTCTGTGGCTGAACGTGTAGCCAAAGAAAGAGCAGAAAGGATTGGACTTACTGTTGGGTATCAGATCCGTCTGGAAAGTGTAAAGGTATATATATGCATTGCTTCTTGTTTTTCATTCAGTTTTATTAAAATGTGCTTAGTGCTTCTTCAGCATACAGGATGTCTGCCCCGTAGTGAGATCAGCGAGTCTGTGTCAGCTGGATTTTATATTGTGAAATCTATATTTCATCTCAAGTTGCACAATCCACTTTACAGAATAAGAGCGGAGTACTATGTCTTGCATTGTTTTTCTTTCTGTTGAGACAGGTGAAGGGGTCTGAGAGCATGAATACTAATTCTGCCCTCTGGAATGCTACTGAGTTATAGAATCAGAGAATGGTTAGGTTTGGAAAGAACCTTAAGATCATCTAGCTTTAACCCCCCTGCCAGGGGGAGGGACACCTCGCCCTAGATCATGTTGCCCAAGGTCCTGTCTAACCTGGCCTTGAACACTGCTACTACTGACTTAATTTCTTTGTCTCCCAAGTGGAGATTAACGGTTGCAGCTTGGATCAGCCAGAAGGAGGGGTTGAATTCAAACTGCTGTCTTGGAAGTGAAATTTTGTTTATGTTACAGCTGATTGCTTTTTACATGAACTGTGTTACAGAAGAGATTCAAAAGATCTTTCTAGGGACAGAGATTCAAATGTTTCATCAGAAAGTAACTTCCGCAGGAAAAACAACTCAGAGTTTTTGTTTACCATATAGTTAGCAGTGCCCCTTTGTGTTTTCAGCTTTTAATCACAAAAGAAAAATAATTCAGCCTGTATACAGCAGGAATTGTTTGCTCTCTTTCTGTCAAACCTGACACTTGGCTGAAAAACTGAATGTTTAACATCAACACTTGGTCTCTTTGTGCTATGTTAAGTTGCACAAAGTCAACTGATTTCTTTGTCTTACTGTTCAAGTCTTCAGCTACCAGACTCTTGTACTGTACTACTGGTGTGCTGTTGAGAAGGCTGGAAGGTGATCTGACTTTGCATGGAATCACACATGTTATTGTTGATGAAGTTCATGAAAGAACAGAAGAAAGGTAAATAATCTCTTATACCATAAGCAAAATCAAGGTTATAGTCAGAAGGATAAAGGTGACTTTGATAAGGTGCAGGTAACTGAAGTCTGTTGATCCTGTGGCAGTAATGTGGGCTGGTGGAAGAAGTCTGATCTTAGGTTCTTGTCTTTGGGCGATAGGAGATGGTGTTGCAGCAGCTTGCAAAGATAGCACGTCTCTTACAGTTTTATGCATCCAGTCTGCCATCATATTGCAGTGATGTTGAAAAGAGGTTTTGGATGGGGCTGGAGGGTTAAGTAAGTTTTTAACCATAGTTTTCAGTTTCTTATTCTTCCCTTCTTTGAGCTTTTAACAAATACCCTGATTCTTCACATGCCGTTTTGAGAATTGTCGCTCCTGATGCAGGCTTCAGCAGAGCACCTGCAAGGGACAAGTGCTCACATTTTCTTCCAGTCTATAGATTTTACCAGTTCTAGACAGTCTGCTCCAGCCTTCTACAGTTTTACCCCTCTTACCTGATGATGCTAGGCAATGTCTGTCAGTATCTCTGTAAAGTAAGTGGCAAGGATCCTTTTCTTTGATGTTTTCCTTGTGAACCATTGCAGTGTGGTAGGTTTCAGGATGCATTCTCTATGACCCATTACTGTACAGCTCAGATTATGTTTTAGCCTCCTAAAGGGCTTATATTTCTCAAGGATTCTTCTTTCTCCTTGTCTAAAATCACTGAAACCAATTTTGTAGGCATGCCATAAAAGCTCTAAATCTGTAGGGAAGAATGCAATGAGCAGGAAGAAGTTTGATTAACTCTTCCAGTAAGGAACAGGAGCAAAAAGAACTCATTTGTTACTTTTGAGTTAATTTGTTCCCTAATGTTCTTTTCCTGTCATTAATGTAATTAATTTATAAGGTAGCCAAAGCTCTTTGTTGCTTTAAATGAATTTGCCAAGTAATCCTGACACTCTAGTAAGGAGCAACCAAATAATAAGCAGAGTGTCCTCTATTAATTTATTACATGATTAGCCTCCAGCCATTCAGAGAACCTCATGCTTCTAGGTTGGTATTTCTGTGCTATTGAAAATACCAGGAAGGTGGACAGAATGGGGAGGAAAAAAAAGAGTCTCTGAAAGTTAACACTGAAGGAATTCAAATGTCTTTTTGCTTGTTTTCGGCAGTGACTTCTTGCTGCTGGTTTTGAAAGATATAATGGTCCAGAGGCCAGACCTGCGCATTGTGCTAATGAGTGCCACCGTGAATGCAGAGCTTTTTTCTCGATACTTTCACTCCTGCCCAATTATTAGCATACCAGGTGAAACTATTAATTTTTATTATCTTGTAACGTGCATTGTTTTAAGAGTTTGTTTTCAGTGTTTCTACTTCTGAAGTGTTTCTCAATTCAAGTACAAGGGGCTAGTCAGCGAAGTGGCAAGATCAGGATTTACATAAGAACTATGATTCCAATGGATTATAAAGAAAGATCAATGAGGTTTAAGAGAGAAAAGACTTGGAAATTGAGCCTTTTTTGTGCTGCTTCTACAGCACAGTAGAATTCTACTCTACAGTAGAAGTTCCCTCCCAAAAGACAAAAATGACACAGCATGCATGATGTGGTTCCCTGAGCTGGTTTCACCAGAGCTGGATACACCTCTATCCTTGTGAAGAAGTTGTCAACCAGTGGGAGGATCCAGCTGGATGTGTACACATTTAGCCAAATATCCCTTTTAAATTGCTAAGTTACTACATGGAGCATGACAAAAGTATGTAGCCTCATGGATGTGTTCCCTTAAGTCTGTTAGCTCTTCTCTGATTGTGTAAGTGCATGTTACCAAACCATGCTTGGAAAACATCCACTGTTTGTCCCAGACAGAAGTTGTGTTGAAGAGTGCAGTATAGATGAGAGCTGTGAAGCCAGTGTATGACATAATAACCCATCTGAAATGATAAGCACCTTCAGCCATTTTCCTCTTTTCTGTGTGTTGTGCAGCATGTAGATTTATTCTCATGTTTCCTTTTAGGACGAACATTTCCTGTGGATCAGTTTTTCCTGGAGGATGTGATTGCAATGACAAGGTATGAAAACACTAAAAATCTCAGACGTCTTTGGCTTTTGAGGCTGCATAGATTTAAAAACTAAGTTCTCTCAAAATTCCCCCATCACCTGCAGTCCTACAGTTGTACTAAAGCACTGATTTTAAGACATATTTATACTGCAGTGGGATCTAGGATTTCATGATGCCAGAAGAGGCCTTTCTGCATTAGATACGCCATAAATACCCAAGAATGGGTGAGCTTTGCCATGGACAGTTTGTCAGTGCTTGTGCTTTACTTGTCAGTGGTGGTTAGGTGCTGGCAAACAAAAGAAATTAGAAGGTAGATTTCAGCACTGAAGGTGACAAATGGAGGATACCAAACAATTCCTTTTTGTAAGCCCTACCTTACCGCTTAGGATCCAGATTCCTCTTACCTTTTAAAAGTTACTATACTTTTGTATAGGTACTGGAGAATCACAACAGCTCAGGTGTTCCTCAGATGGTAAATTGATCAGCTATTATAAATTACTTGCAAATTCTTGCTCTGGGCTACTCAATTGTCAAGATCAAGTTTCCAGTCTTCTGCATCACAGCTTTTACTAACATCCTAGTATGGAAGGACACTTGACCTCGATGCTGTCTGTGATTTTGCAACCCACTTAAACAGAATTTCCCTCAGCCCCTCAGATTTATATCTAAATACTTCTGATACCCTGTCTCTCTAGCAAGTTACTTGGAGGAGGCAGTTAGGCTTCTTTCCAAGGCACTGAGTGTTCTGCTGTTCAGGTATGTTTTAGAGGACAGTAGTCCCTACAGGCGCAAGACAAAGCAAGAAAACAAACAGAGTGCAAGACACAAAAGAACTGCATATGAAGAAGTAGAGGAGGACCTGAGACGTGCTGGCATGCTGGAAAGCACTGACACAGTTGTCAGAGATTCAGACCCAGACCAAAAATTAACTCTAAAGCAGCTCCTTACACGATATAAAGGTGAGCTCTTTCCTAAATCTAATAAATTGGCATGTAACATTTGCCAGCTAGCGTGGTATATTACCATATAATATTGTATGTTGAATGCATGTATCTAATTCAGTGTCTTGTACTTGTGAAATGAAGCAGGTCGCTACTTCTAGATGAGATCAGAAACTTCCTGCTTGCCAAAAAAGAAAATAAAAAAGAAGAAATAGAGAACCCATTGTTCTCTCAAAATGGAACAAGCATCTTGGCTGAAAACAGTTCTTAGTGTCTGAAAATGGACAGTTTTCAGTTACTATGTGTTCCCATCCTTTTTCAGATGCATTGTTAAATCTACTTTCTTCTCTGTGTCCTTGCTGAAGCAGCTTAACTTAAAGCACAGCATGTCATGCCTTCCTTGAGAAATTCAGTCACTCTGAATGGCCTAATAAGGGGCAGACTTTTCCATGAGCTTCCCACTCTGTCATCATCAAAATCTTCCATGTGCTTAGTCCTGAAGAGTTCCTCCCCTATGGTTGAGCTCCACAGTGGTGCTGAGTAAAAGCCATTGTTCAAAAGCTTCAGATTCCTGCTAGACTGGAAGAATAAGGGCATCTGGGTGTCTTTTTGATATCATGAAAGAAACGTTGGAAGAGAGAGCTTGAGCAGGTAGTCATAGAGGTATCTGTAAGTGGCCATATGAAAGCTTTTGGCTCCTCTTATCACTAGTATATGTGCACGTCATTCTACTAGTAGATGAATCCTGGTCTAGACTGTGCACAGGGCAGGTTTAATCCTCAGTAAGACATGTGAAGGGAAGAGTAGAGCTGACAAAGAGGAGAGCAACGGAAGGAGGAATGTGACATACTGAGTGACTTCTGAAGCTAACTGTTCTGATCTAAGCTAGATGCTGTTTAAGCCAAGGTGTTGTGCAGCCCCACTGGCTCAATGCATCATAACATCCAGCAGATATTTTTTATAAGAGATGGACTTACTGTGTATCTTATTTCTTTGTCCCCAGGGGTTAACAAGACAGTGTTGAAAACAATGTCTGTCATGGACTTGGACAAAGTTAATTTGGAATTGATTGAAGCCTTGTTGGAATGGATAGTTGCTGGCAGGCATTCATACCCCCCAGGTAATTTCCTTGTCTTTGGAGATAAACGAAAGTAGATTCATGGAGGCTGTGCACTTACAGACGGGTCAAAGCTAATGTTTTGCATGCAGAGTTTCTGTAGTTACTAGTTTGGAAGGGAAGGGGGAGAATGTTCTAGCTGAGTAACAAAGCCATTGTTATACATCATATGGGGAAGCTGAGAGAGTTGTCTGCTTTGGAATGTCTTTGGTTAGGGTCTGTTGGAGCCTGCGTGTTTTCTTTGGTAAAATAATTGTGAAACAGAGCAAGGGGCCTTCTGCACACTGATAAAATATCCTGCTGTCCTTTCTGTTGAGTGATTTCTAAATTACTTTTTATTGTTATCTACATATACAGGTGCTGTATTGATATTTTTGCCTGGTCTAGCAGAAATCAAGATGCTTTATGAGCAGCTCCAATCTAACAGTCTTTTTAATAACAGGCACAGCAAGAGGTAAGGCAGAAAAGCTTAAACTATTGGTCTTTACCCATAAATAAAGAGTAGCTTCCTGCACAAAGCCTGACTTTATCCAGGGTTAAATAAAGGTTATTCAGTGTGTAAGATGGCTTGTGATATGAAGGTCTTGAGTTAGGGTAATTTGTTTTCTACTGTCTTATTGGCTTCCTCTTTTTGTTTTATTCTCCTCAACTCAAACAGGTTGTATGTTGAAGTTCTCAGAGACCCTCGTGATGGGTATTCTGTATCTTGTGCTCTGCATGATCCAGTGGACTGTTGAAAGCTTCATCACCTCAGCCCTTTTTCTGTTTCAGGATGTTTTCTGAGTCACATTCAGTTGTAGTTGTATCTTAGACTATATTGTTACATGGAGGTGCAATTGGATCTCTTTGAACAGTTTTTACACAGATGTCATGGCAAGGCTGGCTGGAGTGTGTTCTTCCGGTCTGACGTTTTCAATGGCAGATTCTAGACTCTTCTAAAGAGGCAGAATTTTTGCTCAGCTGCATTCTGAGACCTGGCCCTTCTGGAAACTTAACCCTTTCTAGGAACATGTATCAGAAATAGTGTGGCCAGCAGGTTCGGGGCAATGATCATCCCCCTGTACTCAGCGCTGGTGAAGCTGTGCCTCAAATACTGTGTTCAATTTTGGGTCCCTCACTACAAGGAAAACATTGAGGTGCTGGAGCAGGTCCAGAGAAGGGCAACAAAGCTGGTGAAGGGTCTGGAGGACAAGTCTTACAAGGAGCAGCTGAGGGAACTGGGGTTGTTTAGTCTGGAGAAAATGAGGCTGAGGCAAAACCATATCTCTACAGCTACCTGAGAGGAGGATGGAGCAAGGTGAGGGTCAGTCCCTTGTCCTAGGTAACAAGTGATAGGATAAGAGGAAGTTGCCTCAAGTTGTACCAGGGGAGGTTTGGACTGGATATTAGGAAAAATTCCTTCACCAAAAAGGTTATCAAGCACTGGAATGGGCAGCCCAGGGAAGTGGTTGAGCCACTATCCCTGAGACATGGTTTAGTGGTAGACTTACAAGTGTTCAGTTAACATTAGACTCAGTGATCTTAAGGGTCTTTTCAAACCTAAATGATTCTATGATTCTGTGTCTTACGTCAAAGTGGTTTGCTGGTTTTATATTGCTTTGAATGGCTGTGGGCAATGTCTTGCACTAGTGAGGCAAAAGTGTGTGCAGGTAGATTGTTCCCAACAGAGAAAAGGCTGGAGACGCACTGAGCATGCTATTGTATTCTCCTTCCAGGTGCGTTGTTTATCCACTTCATTCTTCACTATCTAGTGAAGAACAGCAGTCTGTGTTCCTCAGACTTCCTGCAGGAGTTATCAAAATCATCATCTCTACAAACATTGCAGAAACATCTGTCACCATTGATGATGTGGTCTATGTGATTGATTCTGGAAAAATGAAAGAGAAAAGGTACTGGGATTCATTCATCAGGGCTTTGTGATCTGGGAAACAGCTCTATGCCTTGAGATACATACTTTAGCTTCCCAAAGAGCTGGGAGAAACTTGAAGGAACTTCATTTTCAGAAAGCTTCTGCAAGGAGAGGAAACCAGTCTAGCCTCAGGTCCAACTACAGGGGTGGGAATTTTGTCCATACAGAAGTTGGCAGCGCCTGCCTGTTTGACCTCCAGCCTGTTCCCTATGTAGTCATGACTATAAGCATGTTTCTTGCTCTCCTGTAGATATGACCCAAGCAAAGGAATGGAAAGTCTAGAAGACACATTTGTGTCCAAGGCCAACGCTCTGCAAAGGAAAGGTCGAGCAGGCCGTGTAGCTTCAGGTGTCTGCTTTCATCTTTTCAGTAGCCATCACTATAACCATCAGCTTATAAAAGAGCAGTTGCCAGAAATACAAAGAGTTCCCTTGGAGCAGCTTTGTCTAAGGTGAGCTGTTGTTCCTGTACTGCTTAAGTGCAGAATGTCCTTCCTCCACTGCAGGGAGCACCTGGAATGCCATTACCAAGGTGCTTACTTTCCTCATTGTTTTCTCACACCATGAAACAAACTGCTCTAGAGATTTTAGGCTCTTTGATCTTAGTATCAAGTAAGATAGCACTTCGGTTGCTTTGATCTTACTATCACATTGCCTCTGCATCCAGAGCTCTCCCTCTAATCACACCATCCACCAATTCTCCTTGTCCTTCTTCGTGTTCCTTAGCTCTCATCTGATAGGAAAAAGACATGTCTCTTGGATCCCTTGTCACTGGAGTAGTTGCATTCTTGTACTCCAGACCCACAGCACATGTTTGTCCTTTATGCTCTAAAGCCTCCTATGATGTTTCTGTGCAGCACAGCGCAGTAAAACCACAATTGGGATCAAGCACCACTATCATGCAAATGCTAAATGAATGGGTCCTCCTATTCCTGCTACACACTGTGCATCCCTTTTTACAAAAAGAAAATGAAACAAATTCCTTAGTATATGTAACTAAGCTGCTTTATTTTTTCTGTCTTTAAGAATTAAGATTCTGGAGATGTTTTCTGCAGAGAGTCTTCACTCTGTCTTATCACGACTAATCGAGCCCCCTAGAACTGAGTCTTTGCGAGCGTCAAAGCTGCGACTGCAAGACTTGGGAGCATTGACTCCAGATGAAAAGCTCACCCCTCTGGGATATCACTTGGCTTCTCTGCCTGTTGATGTCAGGATCGGCAAGCTGATGCTGTTTGGCACCATCTTCCGCTGCCTGGATCCTGCACTGACTATAGCAGCCAGTCTGGCCTTTAAATCACCTTTTGTAAGTATTCTTAACCATGTATCCCACTTTGAAAGAGGTGTGTTTTCATACAGCAGCAAAGCACTGTTGTAACTTGCAGTATTCTACACTTGAGTATTTTAATTCTTTTTAGCCTATGTTGTTTGTATGTCAATACAACGTTCATTAAAAAATCCAGTTAGATGCAGAAGACCAAAACCATGCAGCAGCAAGAGGAATGTTATCTATTTTATGAGTGCACAGTAGAAACAGAGTGGATATTAGTATGAATTTGGAGTAAGTACAGCCAGCCCATTTTGTCCAAACTTGGTGTAAAAATTGTAAACAAATGGTAATGTAAGAAGCAGTTAGAAATAATGACGAAACAGTGCTAATGATGAAGTTGATGTTTGAACTGTGAGGCAGATCTCAGTTTGTGTTCACTTTCGCATTGGCTTTTTGAATCAACTGCTGCACTTAGTACAGTTAATCCTCTCTGCAGTGTACAAACTTGCATGGAAAGGCAGGCTTTCTTGAAGTCTTGATTGCTGTCATTAGTAGTGCTAGTAGTTTGTACTGAGGATAATTGTGAGAGAATTGGAAATAGATTGTTCTACTTATTTAATTGCATATTGTTTTCCATATGCTTATTGAGCATTTTCTGCAGCATTTTGACTTAAAGTGCTACATCTATATGCTGTTATAGAATAACTTAAATTCAGCTTTTTTAATGTCCTGAGTTACTGTGGCTTACTCAGAGCCAAGTGGATTTTAGACTTTATTTGCTCTTCTATATTATAAGCATTCTGATTAGAACTTCAGCTCCATTAACTTGCTGAGATTTGTCAGATGGTGTTTTTTATGGATGTTGGCATTTTGCAACTGCTCAAAATGAAGTATTTTCTGTGAGCTGATTAATTGCAAGTTTACCTTTGAGTATCTTATGGTTACATAGGACAATAGGCTTAGGTGCTCTGCTATTGTCTAGGCATTTTTGAATGCCTCGTGTTTTCTGTTATCTGTGGAGAAAACCTACTTTCTGACCTGTGAGCTGCTGTGAAATACCAAAGTTTGTGACATGCAGCTCTTGCAATGGATGGTCTAGGCATGAAAACCAGAATCTGTTACTGCTCATGTAGGTGTCACCATGGGATAAAAGGGAAGAAGCAAACAAAAAGAAGCTGGAGTTTGCAGTAGGAAACAGTGACTACCTGGCTCTTCTCCAGGCCTATAAGGTGAGTTAAAATTCAGTGTCCTCTCTGAGGCCTGTGACATGCTTGAAATTCAAGCTGAAATATTTTACTAAAGATCTCATCCCATCCTCTCAATTAGGGGTGGCGTTTGAGTATCAGAGAGGGTTCTCAGGCAAGCTACAACTACTGCAGGGAGAACTTTTTGTCAGGAAGAGTTCTTCAGGTAAGTCTGTTTCAGGTAAGGCCTTGCACAGAGGCTGCTTGAGACACTGGCAGAGCCCTAGTGACAAACACAAGCAAGTGGTGAAGACTCTTCTCACTGTGTGTGGCACCCATCAGTCACAGCCCTTTGTCTGTCTGTAGGAAATTGCCAGTCTGAAGCGGCAATTCACTGAACTCCTTTCTGACATTGGGTTTGTGAAAGAGGGATTAAGAGCCAGGGACATTGAGAAGAAGTGGTCCCAAGAAGGTGATGGTGTGTTGGATGCTACAGGAGAAGAGGTAATTTCCAGCATTTCAGTGCTCCAAAACAATGCTGCTGTGTTTCATTTGACCAAGGTTCCAGGTGGGCTCTAGTGGGCTTCTTGCCACAGCCTGACTTAGTAATCTCACACTGGCAATAGCCGTCTCCTATCTGTCTGCTTCATTCTTCTTCCCTGTGTATCATACATGCTGGCACTAGATTTCAATGCATGAGGCCTTATGTGCACAGAAGGAACAGGCCCAGATGTGGAAGTGAGCTGAAACTTGCTCCTTTGAGACAGTGAGCACTGCTGACTTGACATGTTTGAAATGAGCAAGTGGTGTAAAGACTCATGACCTGGCCCCAGTGTTTGGATTAGTAACAACCTTATTTTGGGAATAAAATTACCTTACAGAGCAGGCAGGGAGATAATTCAGCATTGCAGACAATCTTCAGAAAGCAGGATGTCTGGAGCTGGAGATCTCCTGAGGCTATGTGATGAGGTGGTACGGGTTTGGTAGTTCTAGAGTCTCACTGTGCACTGGCATAACTTATGCTCTCTTTCTCTTGGGGACAAGCTGCTTTGTAGCCAGATGTTATTCCCTAATGTCTGGAATTGATAGTTGGTGGCCAATTTGCTTGATTGATAGTGGGGGGAATGAAGGCCAGGTTAGGCTGAAACCTCAGGGCAGTAATTAGTCCTCCCCTATAAAGCACAGCACTGCAGCTACAAAAAGAAACCCCTTTCAGGAATTCAATCATTCCAGAAGCAGGGTTTTATTTACCTTTCTAGACTTAACCTGTAGAATACCTAATGCATACATTAATTTCACAGGCAAATTCAAACGCAGAGAACATCAAGCTGATCTCGGCTATGTTGTGTGCCGCACTGTATCCCAATGTTGTGCAGGTAAAAGAAAGCTTTCTCATTTTCCCTTCTGCTGTCTAGCATATCCTCACAGCCTGCTTTCGGTCTGGGCTGGTTGTGGCAGCCTTGAGCCTGGCTTACATTGCCAAAGCTTGCTGCTCATAGTATTAGAGCCAGGCAGCTGAACTCCAGTTTGTATCGCTTGAGGCTGCTGCTGTTCCTACAGGCTGAGTTTAGTGTCACACACGAGCCAACAGCAAAAGTTCTTAAGAAGCTGTTTTAAATTACAGTTTTGTAACCTCAGCTTTAGAAGGCTGAGGTTACAAATGAACACACACCCAAGGTAAGACAGAACCTGGAGTGCAGGATGTCTCTAGTGACTTGACTTGTTACTACTTGAGAATTTCACTGATCAAATGAAAACAGAAGCTAAAAATGTTTTCTGATAAAGCAGATTTTTACACCTTTTTTTTCTGACCATACAGGTGAAAAAGCCAGAAGGCAAATACCAGAAGACCAGTACAGGAGTGGTCAAATTGCAGCCTAAAGCAGAAGAGCTGAAGTTTGTTACCAAAAATGATGGTTATGTTCACATTCATCCTTCATCTGTGAATTATCAGGTCAGGATTCTCTTTTTTTCTGCAAAGCTGAAAGTGAGGTTTTAATCATTAACTACATATTTGGCTTATAAAGGCTTTGAACTGTTATCACTCTTGCTTTGAAAGAGCATAACAAAGGAGCCTATGAAAATGTCCTTAACATGAAATGAAGAACTTGGGGCCTTGAGGCAACAGTGATGAATGAGCTGATTTCTCACATGCTCATTGCAAAGTGGGATGGAGCAAGGAATAACTGACAGTTATTGGCAGCTCTTACAGGTCAGACTCTGTTAGTCATGCAGGGTGCATTTTAGGTACATTTGCTGTTCTTTGCAGCCATAGAAGTGGCAGGCAGACCCATATTTGCCTGAGCAGGTAGGAAGAGATGTGGCACTATAATGAGGATGTGGTGTATGTGTTCCAGACTAGGCACTTTGAAAGCCCCTACCTGGTTTATCATGAGAAGATCAAGACCAGCCGCGTGTTCATTCGAGACTGCAGCATGGTGTCAGTGTACCCACTGGTCCTCCTCGGAGGTGGGCAGGTCCACATGCAGCTGCAGAAGGGAGAATTTGTCATTTCTCTTGATGATGGATGGATACGGTTTGTGGCTGCCTCTCACCAGGTAAGGAAAAGGAGGGATAATCCTGGGAGTGCTGCAGAGCTCTGCTTGTGTGTAGAATGCAGATGCACCTCTGTGTTTTACCACAGGTGGCTGAGCTGGTGAAAGAGCTGCGCTGTGAACTAGACCAGCTGCTGCAGGATAAAATCAAGAATCCCAGCATGGACTTGTGCATATGCCCTCGTGGATCTCGGATCATCAGTATGATTGTAAAGCTTGTGACCACGCAGTAATGTGAGAACAGCTTTCTGTACTGTTTGCTACTGTCTGAGAACGGAACAACTAACATCAATGTCTTGATGTATTTGTCATCCAAAAATATGGCATGGATCTCTGAAAGACCAAATTGGCACCTGTATTACTGACAGGTTTGGGGTTTTTTGGTTCAGTTTCTTTGTTTACAGAGATCTCTCTTGTTGAAAGTAAGATTTGTTACACTACACACTGGGACATGGGAAAATGGCAAATCTCCCAAGAGGAGTAGAAACTGCCAGCTAAGGAAGTAAAGTGTTTTTTCATGAGGCCATACGCTGGCAATAGTGTTTTCTGGGCACAAAAATACCTGTTATCTAGCCTGCTTTTTGTAATAGTGATGTCTGGAGGCAGCGTGTGAGATCATGAGCTGCTCCCAATTGGGTTTAAACTCACTTCTGCATTTTGGCCGCGACTTTCCTGAGTCAGTCATAGCTGACCAGAGATGGAGCTGCTTATTGTTAAACCCAGTGCCCTCAAAAATGTGAGCATGTTTCGATTCATGTCAGGGGGTTCTGAAATAGGTTTAGAGAGCATCCCCCGGTGAGGAGGCTGTATTGGATCGGTTGGAGTAACGTGCTGTATCCATGCAGGCTGTTCTGGCTGGGGTAAAGCTGCAGGAGAGTGGTTTCCCCTGGCAGTCAGGCTTCTCCAATTTCACCCTGTGCTGTGAAGAAGTGTTCCGATACCTAAAAGGCTGACAAAAAAGCTGGCAGAGGGTTTTTTTCCAAGGACATGTAGTAACAGGATGAGGGGGAATGGCTTTAAACTGACAGGAGATTTAGCTGAGATTTCAGGAAGTTCTTCCCTGTGAGAGTGGTGAGGCACTGGCACAGGTTGCCCAGAGAAACTGTGGCTGCCCTGTCCCTGGCAGCGTTCAAGACCAGGTTGGACAAGGCTTGGAGCAACCTGATCTAGTGGAAGGTGTCACTGTCTATGGCAGGGGCTTGGACAAGGACGAGCTTTAAGGTCCCTTTCAACCTGAACCATTCTGTGATTCTGTGGCTGCTGTAGTGTACTAAAATGGATCCTGGGGTGGATGAATGGTTACTGTTAACCTCCTCTGGTAGCTGGTAGTACTTCTGCCACCCTGCAGAGCTGGAAGAAAGCCCCACTTTTGGAAACTTCTGGCCAGACTCCTGCTCTGGGGATTGGACTGGTACAGAAGAGTAGCAAAATGCTGCAGTAACAATATTACTTCTTTCCTTTTACATTGCTTAAATTCCAGTGCTGAGCATTGCTACAGCTGAGCTGTCTGATTTACTAGCAATTGCAAATAGCAAGTGCCTTAAGTGAAATAACTTTGCTGTCATCTGTAATAGTAAAACCAGAGTAAATGCTGTCTCTGCCGCCGTCCCTGCCTAGCAATGGCCTCTGGGCTGAGGCATGATGCGCACAGAAGGAAACACATCCTTGCAAGAATGATGTGATTTTTCAAAAAGTACATTTATTTGTAGAAGCAGTCTCACAGCAACACACCCTTGTGTGTGGAAGACAGGAGTACCAAGACCAACATACCAAGGCAGCAGAATGGTCTGTGCAGAGGTGAACTGCTGTTGTGGTTTAACCCTAGCTAGCAACTAAGCAATGCACAGCTGCTGCTCTTTTGCCCCTGCAGTGGGATAGACGAGAGAAATGGTAAAGATAAGACAGTTTAACAGGTAAAGCAAAAGCCATTTGTGCAAGCAAAGCAAATCAAGGAATCCATTCACCACTTCCCATCACAGGCAGGTGTTCAGCCATCTCCAGGACAGCACAGCTCTGTCACACGTAACGGCTACTTGGGATGACAAACACCATCACACTAAATGTGTGTGTGTGTGTCCTTCTTTCTTCTTTCCCCAGCTTTATATGCTGGGCATGATGTCACATGGTCTGGAGTATCCCTTCAGTCAGTTGGCATCAGCTAGCCTGCCTCTGTCCCCTCCTCACTTCTTGTGCCCCCCAGTAATATGAGGAGCAGAAAAGGCTGTGTAAGCACTACTCAGCAGAGACTCAAGTATCTTTGTATTATCACAGTTTTCAGCACAAATCCAAAACACAACCCCATACTATGAAGAAAATTAACCTTATCCCAGCCAAAACCAGCACTACTGCACCACAGCTTGATGTTAAGTTACCACTAGCACCATACTTCTGTACCTGCCCACCTAGACAGGGTTAGTAAAGAGCTGTTATGGCCTAGGGATCCTAGAGCAGGGTGTTAAAAGGACTAGCGGCACATGGAATCTGTTGTCAGTCACAGAAGCTGTGTGTGAAGCAGGACTCATCGAGCATTAAATGGGAACCGAGTCTATTTTTCACCTCAGACTTCCATGGAAGTGGTATCCTCTTGAATAAATGACTTCCCAGCCATCAGGGAGTGTTATAGTCTGGATGAAAATTAGTGCTTATGCAGGGTCTGTATGACTCTTCCCCAAAGTACATGCTAAATTCCATGTGAAGGTGAAAGCAAGGACAGCCAACTGGTAAGCAGCTGCATTTCCCCTGCAGAGCCAGGACTTGTGCAATGACCTGGTGTCTTGCCTGGTGGTAGAACCACCAGGTCTGGAAGGGAGCAAAGCATAAATTGATGCAATCAAAAAAGGTGACAGTATGGGACTGTGAGCACACCCCTCATATCTCACCCCCTGGGCTGCAGCACTGGCTGGTACTTCAGGATTTCTACATAGTGCCCCATTCACTGACAAGATGCAATTCCTGGAACTTGCATATGCACTTCAAGGACTGGGCACAGTGGTCATATTGCATCTTTGAGCAGGTATGTGCTGCCCTCCAACCCGCCTACCCCCAGTAACCTTCCTTCCCTCCATCCTCCTCTACCCCAATGCCCCCCACCCCCCATTACACTCTAGTACCTGACTGAAAAAGAAGGGTATTCACTAGAAGTATTTTAGTCTACAGGTTTATTATGAAGTCAGCTTGCTTTGGCAGTACAGAGAGGAAAAAAGCCACCCCACTCTCCCTCTTTAAAAACACTGTTGTACAGAGCAATTGTACCATTGATGCAATAAACTCTGATGGTGCAGAGAGAAGTGAAAGTCTTTACTAGTCTATTACCAGCCATTTACCAGCTGCAAACTGATAATGACCACTCCAACTTACTACTACCTTGCACTAGTTTATCATACCTGTATTAAACCCCCAATGATGAGATGGTGGCTGGCCATCTGTATACAGGCAGCCACAGTCCAGTTTCCCAAAGCAGCAATTGGTAGGGACAGCAGTAAGTCCCTTGGTTGCACTTTACCAAAGGAGATGATGTGACCAGTCACACCAGGTCAGTGTAACATGAACCGTCAATGCCTCAGACTACTGACTGCTACTAAAACATGACCTGCAGGCTCTGCTTGTGCCCTTCAATCTATACAAAAAGCTTTAATTTCCCCAAAAGATATTACCTTCTGCACCAGATCTGCCAGTTCTTACCCTAACTACCACAACTGGACACAGAACAAGATTTCTAAAAGTATTTACTATAACAGTATACATTCCAGAAATATTCCAAATACCTTCAAGTGAGAAGTTCACTGGTCCTTTAATCATCAGGACAAAGGAGCATTCACACAGTCCTTGTTTTTTTCCAATCCATTAACACCCTTTGTAAGCATTTTTGAAAGTCAATTCATCAAGTGTACAAGCACCTCCAGACAGGCTTTCAGCTTCACTGAGCTCTGAGGAGGTGCAAATAAAACTATACAGTACAGATCACCATAGCATTTAAGACCAAACATTAACACTGACAAGCTGGTACTGGTAGCTCAGCACTCTAATCCCTGCTCCAACAGAGCTACTGACTGGTTGCTGCACTACCCTCAGTTCACAAGTGCCTCCTGCTTTTCACAAGTGACCTGTAACCTGCTTCAGATACCCAAATATTAACAGAAAGAGCAGGGTTATCACAAAATACTTCTTCTTTAGAAATGCAGTTTATTTCAATGCACCAATAAAAAAAGCCCAGCGTTTCCAGATCACAGAACATTAACACAACAAAGGAGTTTTGCATTAGTCTACTACTAAGACTTTTAAAAGATCCATGTTCATGCCAATTGTTAGTCAATAGAAACAGCCTTCTAGGACTAAGCCCTTACATTTATAAAGACACCACAAAATCCCTTATAATAATGTAAACAAAATAAATTTTTCTTCTTAAACTTTTTAAATTCAAATCCATTCTTTCATGACTTCCACTCCTTCAAGGGCTTCCTGATGGTGAGTGACTGAAAGGGAAAGAGAAACATTAAAAGCAACTCCTACAGCAAACCCAAGAAACAGAAATCATGTTACCCAGGTTTACTCTGCCCAGGGGCCCTTCCTGCCTCATGATGTCCCTTACTACAATGTTCTCATTCATAGTTCATGAATAATGAAAATGTTGTATTTTACTCTTTTGTAAGTAAAAACTGCATTAAGCTTGAAAAGGGCAGGCAAAACAAAGAGCCATCAGCTGCCATAGCTAGGTGAAACATCAGGCCTGCTCAGGAAGGACCTTAGAGGCCTGTGCTCCAGCTGTGCAGAGGAATTCCTACTCTGCCATAACCTACTGTTCCAGTTCAGGGCTCTCTACAAGGCACCAGCTCAGACTATGTAAATTCCAGCACCCATTTCTCTGGTTCCATCGGAAAACCTGCTTCTTCCTTCACAGTAAACAGCAAAACTTGGCAATGGTGCTACTGAGATCTAGCTGCAAGGAACCACCAGCAGGAAATTAATTCTACCACACATTCATAGTTTCCTCCATACCTCACATTATTCACTTCTTCCCCAGATTCTAAATTCCTCAGGAACTCTAGGATAGCTGATTCTCATTTGTCCATTTTCTGTTGTCCTTTAACATTTCATTTAAGTAGGCTACCTCAGGGTTACTGTAATGAAGTTCTGACTATGACTGGTAGGAAGTGCCTGTAACACATCATCTTTTCATAGTAAGAAGTGCTCAAACCACTTCATCTTTTCACAGTTCACAGATCAAGACAAACTTTAAGCTTCTATGCTTGCACAAGTTAACTTCTCCAGCACTCATGTCTGGAGTGGCTGCTGTGTATGGCACACTCAAGTTTTAAGGTATTCCTACCTTCTCTTTGGAGATGGCGATCTGGACTTTGAACGACTGTTAAAAAAGAAGAAAAGCCATCAATGTGGTAAACCTGTACACACTCAGCAACCACTTCTGGCCATTTAAAACCAGTAAGAACAGTTTGATGTTAAATATGTTAAAATGCTGATAACAGCAAGTACACTAAATTACTTCAAGCAAGAAGCTGCAGTGCAGAAGGAAAACTGCTGAAAACTGGATCCCTCAGAAAGAGCAACACAACAACTAAGCAGCTGTGAAATGATCACAGCCATCACAGCAGAACTGCAAAGCAGGAGCAGTCAATCACAAAGTCAGGAACACTAAAAACTACATCGAGTTGAGAACAAAAGGCAGGGAAAAAGACACCCCAAATGCTTTGAAAACTACTTTGTCACAACCATGTGTTAAACAAAAACCTGTATCCACAATCCTGGGAGAATTGTTTAACTGTTTAGTGCGCCCCCAAAAAACTTACCAGTAAGAAATACATTAATGTATGAAAAATACTTTAAAAACAGCTATTAAAAGAAGCCTAGAAGAAAAAAAAAAAGAACACCCACCACACCTTATCCACATGCAACTGCAAGACTGGTCCAAGCAGAGACTTTGAATAATGAGGAAAAAAAGAAAAAACCCAAAACCACAACATATTGAGTGTTGCATGTATGTATATGCTCACCTTTTAGCAGGTAAGCCAGATTTAGATCTACCATGGGACCCAGACCTACAACAGGAGAAAAATAAAGCTCAGCAAAGCAGCCAGTAGCATGCACATACAATGAAAGTCAGCTAAACCATCAACAGCAAGCTCATACTATGTGGTATCACAAACCAGAGAGGGAGGCTCTGGTACTGCAGGTGTTTCTTGTGATGGTTCAGAAGAATCTTTTATCTCTTATTCCAGAGACCCCACTCATCAGAAGACAAGAGTACAAGCACAAGAAGCTCCCCAGCAAAGCTTCAGCTACCACCTTCACAAAACAAGACCTTGTAGCACAGCTCCCAGACTCCCCATATATTTTTCAAGTACAGTATAGCTTTTCCATCAATTATCCCAACAGCATTTTGGTTCTCTTTTTAATATCTGACTGGTAAACTGTAAACTATTCCCACTTCATCTTATGAATTAAAACTATGCCAACAGTGATACTTTACCAACTCAAACATTTGCTGTTATTTAGAAAATAACTGTACTGCCAGAATGCCAGAATTCAGGCATGTGGTACTACTGAACATCAGAAAGCCTGGTGCTCAAGAGAGTCAGCTGTTTAGCAGACTTAGCCAAAACTCAAACTTTTGGTACAGGTTGCCCAGAGAAGCTGAGGCTGCCCCATCCCTGGCAATGTTGATGGCCAGGTGGATGGGGCTTGGAGCAGCCTGGTCTAGTGGAAGGTGTCCCTGCCTGTGGCAGGGGGTTGGAATTGGATGAGCTTTGCAGCTCTTTCCAACCCGAACAATTCTATGATTCTATTTCTGCTTAGAACTGCCCTTAAAGGACAACCAAGATTCACCTTTACCTGGACTATTAACTGATAGAAATACTACATGGACACCGTGAGTTAAACAAAGAGTTACATGCCATTACTTTGAAACCTTCCTGGTTACAGTTCTTAACAGGATACCCAGCTACTTTGCCACTGTATCACAGTTACACAGGATGGGGTTGCTGGCAACTAGCCACAACTTGCACTTTGTAGCACTAGCACAATTTTTAGCACATGAGCATCATCTTGCTACCAAAACTGCTGGCAAACTCTACAGGCACAGCAACAAAGTAGAATTGCAGATCAAACGCTCTAAAAGCAAAAGTAAGAAAAAAAGAAAAAAGCTCCAGAAGTGTTGTATTTTGCAGAATTAGCAGAGCACAAGAACTGCTGGAGTTTTCATGGTTTTTTTGTTTGTCAATACTCCAGTCCTGAACTACCACTTCTTGCTACTGTAATTGCACACCTGTGCAAAGTTAGCAATTTCCCAGAAATTTCAACATGATAATCAAGTCCTTCATGCAGGAGCATGACTGCCCCAGAACCAGATGTCACTCAGGAACGTTAGCAACATCCAGACTCTTCCACAGTAGCAGCTTGCATTTTGAGCCTTCACTACACGCTTGTGTAAGTAGGAAGTCAGGACAGCTCTAGTAATAATCATTATCCCCCTTTAGGCTCAACGTGCAAGTCCTAACGTAGCAGACTCCCAGAAAACATTTCTCATCCCCCAACTCTAGTACAAAACAGAAGACAATTACTGCTAACTTCAGATCTCCTGTCCACCACATTTTTATCCTATTATTTCACCCTTCTTTCAACTAAAACTTATTTCTAGAGGAAAATAATACAGGAAACCTTACTCTATGCCCATTTACTCAACTTCCATTTCAGCATGAAAAACATGCAGATCCACAAAACTAGGGCTACATGTCAGCAAACTCCTTCAAAACACCCCCTGCGGCATAAGACTCATGGTCTTGTCTGCTCAACCTTTCAAACCTCTCAAGTCAAGCACTTTACTCCATGTAATGCAGTTCTCAGCAATTTAATTTGATCTGACTCTCAGAACTGGAACTGACAAAGCTGAAAAGCTGTAAGCAAGAGTTCAGCCAATAGCAGCAACCACCTCATTGCTTCCCATGCAGCCCTACCATTTGGAATTTACAAAGAAACCATGCCAAGAAAAACCTAAGCAACATTTCCTGCAGGTCTCAAGGTAAAGCATTCTCTACATGCACAGGCATTAACTACTCCTCGAAACTTCTCTTCACAAACCTTAAAGCATATATATACTTTGTTTATGGCTATAAAGACACTATATATAGTAGCCTCAGACCAAATGAACTCACATTTATTACAAGAAATCAGCCAATACTACAGTCTGTGAAAAAGCATAAATTACTAAATGCAAACATTGCTGTGCTGCATAACCTCCTAAACTCTTCCAGTCCAATTCATCCAGGGAAGCAAAAACACCCGCAAAAAAGTAGCCCAAATACTAGTATAGTTTTGAATTAAAAAAAGTATCTTACCTGCTTCGAGGCCATACAGCAGACCGGGACCTTGAGCGTGACCTGGACCTAGACCTAAGAAAAAGCAGCGACAGATCAACCACTGCTACATGATGCATACAGCTAATATTGACTTCTATTATACTCATCTCAGATAATTTTGTTGGAGCTATTAGTTTTGCAGGAGTAATGTTTATTATTACAAAGCCATAGTACATTTCACCAGTACTACATACCATATTTACAATCTGTCATATCCTACTGCCCTACCTGATTAAGCACAGTTACTGCCTGCAGCTTTAAAAATGAAGTATGAAAACTTAACCTTAAATTGAAACTGCAACTTTTGTACAGCTAAAGCACAAAAGAGCTCAAAAAGAGTAATTCTAGATTTTTATATTTAGTTTTTTTACATAAAACAAAGCATTCAGGTAGCTCACAGGGATGATACACCATGAAGGTCCCTGCAAGCACATGAACTGCAAAACACATTTGATGTTAACTCCCAACAGTTACATCCCTTCCAACAATGTTGTGGAGTTAATGAAAACACATACCTTGACCTCCTTAAAGAACCAGAACGAGATCTGCGGGGTGAAAACGACCTATACCTACGAGGAGAGATTGACCTGGACCTGCGATAGGAAGCTGATCTTGACCTACAGAAGAAAGGGAAAATCAACTAGAATAAGTGCAAGTAATTTTTCACAAGGAACAGAGAAAGGAGTGGAGCAGAGGGAAAAGGAAAGCCATGAAAATATGACAGGCAGAATCTTACCTCCTACCACGACTTCGACTGCGTGAGCGAGAATACCTTCGTCCTCGGGACCGTGAACGCGATCTTGACCGGGACCTAGGTTTAGGTTAGAGAAAAGAGGTATGAGAACAAAGCTTCAGCAATCACTGCATGTGAGGCCCTGCTGAAGTCAAAACTTATTTCAGAAAACTAAAAAGAAAACAAAAAAGGGGAAAAAAAGAAAAAGAAAAAAAAAAACAAACACAAAAAGAAAACCACACCACTAGCATCTGTCAGCTGGAAAAATCTCTGGGCCTACTCGTCTTGAGCATTTTACTACCTAGAAAAATGTTAAAAGC
>JASSUY010030299.1:0-34631 GCA_032466535.1 Forpus xanthops
GGGCGCGGAGCTCCCGGAGCCCGGCGCGGCCGCGGCACCGGCGGGGAGCGGGGCCGCACCTGCCCCGGAGCATCCCCCGGGAGCGGGTGGGAGGCGATTCCGGGGATGCCTGCGGCGGATGCTGTGCCGGGAGGAGCGGGATGGGAGCCTCGGGGATGGGGAGGGCGAGGGGACTTGACCCCCTGTGGGACAGCCCCGGTGCCCCCGCTGCACCCCACGGCTGCGGGCAGGGCGCACGCGGGACCCCTAAAACACACCCCAGGCTGCAGCCGGGACGCGAACAGCCCCAGACCATCGCTGCACTGCAAGCGTGGGGGCTGCGGCCGCGCTCCCCGGTCTCCAAGGGCTCCTCGGTTGGGTGCCGCCGGAGCCGATTCACCCCCCACCCCCCCCCCCAGCTCGGGGCAGCGATTCCCAGGCAGCGGCTCAGGAACGGGAGCTCTTTCCCGTGCCATCCATCATCCCCGCTGAAAGCCCGTTGACGTCAACCCCGTCCCGTGCACGCTGGGGAACCGGGGGTCGGGACTGATGAAACGGATGGGTCCTGCTTTGAGGGAGGGGCACCGAGCAGCCAGCGCTCACCTCTCCAGGCGATGCTTCGGACATGGCTTTGGCTCGGCTTGATCCATGATCCGTGGTGCTTTGGGCAGGTGTCGTGGCTCGTTCTGTAGGGAAATCCGGGACAGAACCTCTGAGGAGGAGCGAAACGATGCCCTGGGATGGGCAGAAGGGCTGCGCTGCTCCCTGCTTGCTACACCCGGGGCTGTTACAGTGGGTGGGGAGAAGCCTGAGGGCAGCATGGGCATCACTTGTTCCAGACACGGGGAAGCACTGGGATGGGGATGGGCCTGGCCAGCCACAGCAGTCCCTAAGGCCAGGGCCACTCACGGGTGCTCACGTTGAGCAGCAGAGGTGTCCCCCTGGGAACTGGAGGCTGTGCTGTGCTCTGTGATGGCCAGTGCTGCTCCTGGGGGCCTGGGCAGGATAGTGAGGGGCCTTTGGAGGCTGGGCACTTGGCCCTGTGCTGAGCTGCATCACTTGGTGCACAGGGAACATCCCGTGGGGCTGTGCTGCTTATTGCATTAATGTGCTGAGAGCAGGAGCCTGTGGGACCCCTCGGGCCTTGGCACAGGGATGGGCTTTGCTTGTGGCACAAACCCAGTGTGGGGCTTTCCCTGCACCGTGGGACACGGGGCTGCCTGCCCAAACACTGCCCGAGCCAGGCAGGGGCTGCTCCCGCGCCTCTTGTCCAGCCCCAGTTCAGACGTGGGTCTGTTCCTCCCTACATCAGCACCCCTCGCAAGACAGACCTCATGCTGTGCTCACATCTCCCGAGGAGCGTTGTACCTGCTCCAACTCCCTTTGTGAGGGCAGCCTCCTGCCACCTCCCATGTCCCAGTTCTTCTCTCTGCAGTCACAGTGCTCCTAGGCTCTTGCTTCATCCTCATTTTCAGCCCCATCCTTACAGCACCGGTCACAATAACCTTTATGGGATATGGACAGAGTATGACGAGATTGCAGCATCTTGGTCTGATTCTTCCATGGCTCCCAGTGTCCCAAGGCAAGGGGCAAATCCTCCTCAGCGCCCCCACATAGTCCATCTTCGTCCTCCTGCAGGTTCTGCTGCCCCTCAGACTGAGCCAGCCTGTGCCACCGGGCACTCCGTGGGCTCCCGGCTGCTCTCACTGCAGCACAGCCTGCGGGAAACATCACATTGATGCAAGAGACACTTTAAAGTTAGCAGAACGCCTCGTTTTCCTGCCTGTGAAGCCCAGGTCATGTGGCACCATCTCCTCACATCCATTTCAACTCATTCCAAATGTTTTGTCACAGCACCACAAATACCAGGAAACAGGCTCCTGTAGTAATGACCTGAAAGTGCTTCCATGCAGGATTGACAGCCCCGCTGCCACTGTGCTCACTGCCTGCCAGACTCCGCAGCTCTGGGTGCTGGACCATGGTAGGAGCCTCCCGGCTCCTCACCCTTCCCACAGACAAAGGGGCTTCAGAGCTGAAGTCCTCAGCCTGCAAGTGGGGCATTGCACCTACTGCAGTTGTTGGGTGGTGAGTGATGTGCTCCAGGGTCCCATCCTCCCATCCTCCTGCTCTGCCTGGGATGTGGGTGCCGGTGCTGCTCCAGGCACGGGCAGTGCCAGGTTCCCGCTGTCTCTTGGCATCGCTCCGGCTCACAGAAGCCTTCCCACAGCAAGTTCTCTGCTGATCCGTTAAGAAGCTTTGCTGGAATAGTGCTGTCTTAGCATTTAAAAAGCAACTTTTTCGGCAAGCAGCCTGGTCCACCCTGGCTCCACTGGGAGCAAGCTGGGACCTGCAGCTGGATGTGTGCTGGGCAGGGCAATCGGATCTGGTCAGGCAGGGTCAGGGCTGCTGGCACCAAGCTGTGACGAGGGCATATTCATCATCCTGTGATGGACATGGAGCTGAGGAGATGGGAGTGTTGGTGGTTTCAGTCACCCGTCCTGGAGCTGCAGGTCCTGGGTGCCTGCAGCATTGACACCTCTGCTGTGGGCAGGCTCAAGTGACCACAGCATGGTCAGTGCATCGATGTGACCCCAAAGGGAATCCAGAGCTCTCAGCCACTGAAAGGCAAAGAGAGATTTGCTGGTGCAGAAAGGGGAGGGAAAGAGGGGGCTGGTGGAAGGGAATCAGATGCTCTCTTCAAGAGGAGGATGCCGGTAGGAGCAGTGGAAAGCCGGAGCTGACAGCAGCCCTTCCCCTGGAGGAAGCAGCTCCATGAAATATTGATGGGATTCACACACACAGACAAGCTGTGTGAGCTGCATTGCAGAGCTTGGAGCGTGCAGCCGGGAAGGCAGCGGCTGCTGGGAAATGGGAAGAGCTCCTTCCCACAGCCCCTCCATGCTGGGGAGAGCCACACCGGCCCCAGCGTGGCAGTGCAGGCCAGGCACGGGGCTGAACACAGAGATCCCATCCCTGCTCCATCCTGAGGGCCACCAATGGTCCTGGACTGGTTTCCTACATCTCCCCTGCCTCCCCATGGAAGTGGCCCAGTTCTCGGGGCCGCATGGCTGTAGCACCACACTACCCAAGGCTGCTGCTGCTGGTGGCCATGTGCCTGCTCAGGCATGCCCCAGGAAGGTTCTGCTCCCTCCCAAACTGCCCATCATGGCCAGAACCAGCACCAGGGTGCCGCCAACAGAGGCACCGAGCTCTGCCCTGCAGGAGCCCATCCCTGCAGCATGCCTGCAGGATGGGGCTGGACCTCCAGGGATGTGCCGGTGCTTACCTCAGTGCCATGTGCCCTCGTTGCCAGGCAGGTGACCCGGCAGAGCTGCCTGTCCCTCGCTGCAGCTTTTGCTTGGTGGCTTTTGCTCCTCTGATGCTTTTACGTTGCCTTGGAAACGATGAGATTCGGTGCAGATCTGATTTAACCGGGTCCAGATGTCACAAGGGAAAGGGATGGTGTCAGGGACATGGTCATGGGTGTCTCAGAGGCCCCAAGATCAGGCCACCGTATCCATCCTCCCACCCAGTGAAAGATGGCCAGGACGTGGGTGCAGGAAGATGCTGTGTTCCTGCCTGTCCCTCCTGGAGGTACTCAGCTCCCTGTCCCAGTGCTGCCAGATGGAGGCAGGAGCATCGCTGCAGCTGGAGGGGGATGGCAATGAGTTACCATGGCCAAGGTGCCCCTGGACACAGTAGGGATGAGGAGGACACCTGCTCCTGCATGGGACAGTTGATTGTTCTGTGGCATGGAGGTGGTGGAGACTCCCACACAGGGCTTCAGCTCTGATGGTCCTTGTTCTGGGTCCCAGTGGTGCTCCCAGTCCATCCTATGCCCTGGAGCAGTGCAAGGGAGAGCAGCTGCAGCAGGAAGGCTGCTCAAACCTGACCTGCTCCCGGGCTTGAGGAGCAGCATCCCACTGCTAATCCTGGAAGAGAGGGATGCATTGCTTGCGTTGCTGGAAGAGCTGGTCTCCATGGAGCCATCTCTCAGCCCTTAGGCCACATCAGCCACTGTCACTACATCCCACCAGCAAGTCTGGGGGGAGAACCAAGCTCTTCATCCACAGCAGCACTTCCCATCCCAGTGGATATCCTCCAGCTGCCTCTGCCACACTGCTAAGCTCCACTTCTACTGCAGGTGAAGCCCATTTGGACCCATCTTTTCCGTGGAGATCGTACAGGAGCTTTAGTGCTGTGCCTGCAGCAAGTGTCAGCCAGAATATCACTGCTATGACCTGCCTAAGCAATGAGATGTTCAACTCCCGTAATCGGAGTTGCAAGTTCTCAGCACACGTGCCCTGATTTATACCTCTTGCTGGGCAATTAAATCTCTATGTGCACCTGCATCAAACCTGGAGCAATTAATGAGCAGCAAGTACTTTAAGGGAAATAACCCCTTGCTTTACTTGCTAATACCTAGGAGGAGCACGTGCTTGTGCACGGTGCTGCTGCTTGCCCGGGGTGCTGGGCCCTGCTCAGGACTGCCGTTAGGGTTAGGCAGCAGCCATAGGGAGCTTTTCTTCCCTCCAAACCGGCGACTTTAGGTCCTGCCTTCTCCAGATGATGCCAGCAGCACTGCAGTGCTCTCCCTCCCTGCTGGAGGCCGCCCGGGGCAGCTGCTGCCCCATCGCTGGGGCTTTCAGACCCCGTCTGCCTGGGGACACCGACCTGGAGGGCTTTGAGTGAGCAGAGGGCTCCCAAAGCCCCTCTGCCTCCTTCCCCTGCACGGCACCAGCTCAGCCGCCTCGCCGTGCTCGTTTATCACCTCTCTCCCCAGCCCGGCTCTGTGTGGGCTCCCACTGAGCTCCTCCCTCCTTCCCCAGAGCCTTTGCCAAAACTCCCGATTGTTCTAGAGAATAATGGCATCATTTGGGTTGGGAGGGTCCTTAAAGCTCACCCGTCCCAGCCCCTGCCGCTGTTAGGGACACTTCACACTAAGCCATGCCACCTGAGGCTCTGCCCAGTCTGGCCTCGAACACTGCAGGGATGGGGCAGCCACAGCTTCCTTGGGCACCCTGTGCCAGCATCTCAGCAGCCTCACAGGAAAGAGCTTCTGCTTTATCTCTAACCTGAACTTCCCTGTTTCAGTTTGAACCCATCACCCCTTGTGCTGTCACTCCAGTCCCTAATGAAGAGCCCCTCTCCAGCAACCCTATAGGCCTCCTTCAGATGCTGGAAGCAGCTTGAAGGTCTCCACGCAGGTTCTCTTCTCTACGCTGTAGAGCCTCAGTGTTTTCAGCCTGGCTCCATATGGGAGGTGCTCCAGGCCTCGAGCATCCTCATGCCCTCCTCTGGACTTGCTCCAACAGCTCCATGTTCTTCTCATGTTGAGGACACCAGAACTGCACTCAGTGCTGCAAGAGGGGTCTCATGAGAGCAGAGCAGGGGGGCAGGATCACCTCCTCCGTTCGCTGCTCACGCTCCTTTGGATGCAGCCTGCTTGGCTGCAGCCTGATACGGTTGGTTTCCAGGCTGAAGCACTGGGGCTGGCTCATGTTCAGTTTCTCATCAACCTTCACCCCGAGTCCTTCTTCTGAGGCTGCCCGTTACTTGTCTCCAGTTTTCCCATCAATACTTTGTCCCTCATGTCTATTTCAGTGGGATATTTGGGGCTCCCTTACAGCCCTGCGTCCTTCCTCACCACGTGCAGCCCCAGAGGCCCTCCATTCACTAGGATGCACCAGCAGTGGGGCTGTTCAGTCCTGGGGTCCCCTGTGACCCCCAACCCCACTCTTCCCAGCCCCACCATCACCCAGCAGGTCCATGTTGTCCAGTTGGAGGGACCCAGCGGGGTCATTGGGCACCCAAAGCCCGGCACAGGGATGTCCCCAGCTCGGCCGAGGCGCATCCCACCTCGCTGGACCCTTTTGCCCGTGCTTTGGGCTGGCAGGAGAACTGGGTCAGGGATGTAACCATGGAGATGCTGGAGGAGATGGTGAAGCAGAGGCACAGCCCATCTCTCCGGAGCCCTTTAAAGATTAACCAGCACCGTCACCTCCGTCTCCGGCCGGGGATGGGTTCTGGAGCTGAGCCTCGGTGGGGACAGCGCTGCCCGCTCCTCCCGCACGGCCGCAGCGCGGTAAGGTGCCTCCCCTCCCCTTCGCCTTTGGTGCCGGTGTGGGGAGCACAGGGTTCAGCCCCGGCCGCCTCCCGGGGCTCTGGGGCCGCAGCGGTTGGAATGCAACAGGGAGCACGTTTTGCTGCCGGCTGCGCTGGGCTGCGCGCTGTGCACCGGCGCCAGGCGCTGGCTGCGGGCAGGGGATGCTACAGCCGTGACACCGCTCCGGGTGTTCCCGGTGGCTCCGTGCATCCCACCCCATCCCGGCTCGCTGGGGACCGCGGTGCTCGGTGCCGGTAAGCGCTGGTGGCTCGGGATGCGTGTCCATGCTGGGGAAGGAGGGGACGTGCGTGAGAGCCCTCTGCGCGGGAGCACCGCGGTCGCGCCGCGAATCCCGGTGTTGTGCGCTATAGAGATAAATGAAAGAGGGACGGGGGGTGATGGGGAAGCGGGTGGATTCCCTGGATCCGCCACCCGCTGCTGGGTCAGGCAGCCGGGAGCAGGGCAGCAGCAGGCAGGCTGTGCCAGCCGGGAACGCTGTTGCGGTGCCGAGGCCGGCTCGGTGATGGGAGCCTCGGGCTCTGGTGTTTGGGCACGGTCTTGGCCAGGCTCATCCCAGCAGCGAGCACTGGGCACCTCCCTGACCTCCCCATCCAGCACCCACCAGCAGCAGGTTGTGGAAGGAGAATGCACGTTAAAACCATGGGCATGGGAAAGAGCATCCTGTGGGCTGAGGAGCATGCGGGCCGCATCCTTTGCGGTGGCTTATCTGTGCGTGTGATGCATTGGAAATGATGCCATTAGCGCTCCGCTCTTCTCATCTAATTTGCTTCCACCAGAGCCCGGTGCTCTCCTGGCAGCTGAAACGCCAGAGGGGAAAACAGCAGCAGGAGCCCTTTGTGTCCTGGCCGGGGCTGGGATGCGCCTCTGCTTTCCCCACCGGATCAGTGCGTGGGGAGGCCTGAGTCGAGCGCTGCGCCGGCCCGGCCCCGTGCAAAGGCGCTCTCTAACGCCACGCTTGCAGGTGGGGAAACTGAGGCACGGGGTGGGGAAGCGGCATGGGACATAGGGAGCGCTGGGCTGTGCTTGGGCAGTGGATGGGATCCGTTCCCTGCAGCGGGAGCTTCCTAAGGAAAAATCCACCCTTGTGAGTGGCTGCATCCGGTTTGGAGCGCGGAGGGGGATGGAGAGCGCTCCTTGGCATCAGGAAACGCTCATCCCAAAGGTCCTGGTTCTTCCTCTGTGCCTCCTTGAGCAGGCACTGAGCACAGGACAAGTGCTGCTGGCTGCTATCCCCTGTCCCCGCTTGCCATGGGCACACGCTGTGTGGGGTGGCACCAAGTGGGTGCTTGTCCCTCACCAACGGCTTTATCCAAAGGGCTCAAACCCTCGGGGAAGAGCTTGTTCAGCAGCAAATGGAACGTGTGTACATGAGGGGAGCGTGAGCTGCTGCTGGGGGCACCCCAAATCCCACTGGATCGAGCCGGGGTCCCACTCAGCACAGGGCACCAATGGGGATGGGGACTGGAAGTGGCGCCTTGAGGGAGCCTGGGCAGAGAGGGAGGGAAAACACCAACCAGGAGGGAAATGTGGGCTGGGTGCTGCTCTCCGGGAGCCCTTCGATGATGGTAATGACTAATTACTAATTGCCCCTGTTACATCCCTCCTGTAACTGATAAATCCATGAGCTCAGCAGCGCTGCAGCTGAGCCCGCGGCTTCCCTCGGGGACTGTGCCCCTGGGAAGTTCCTTTTCCGGGTGGCAAAGGGCGGCAGAAGCCCCCTCCCTGCCCTGCTCCCCTGTTCCCATCACTCATCCCTCCATTCGCAGCCATCTCTCTCTTGAAAGAGAAATGTTTTTCCAGGCGCTGCCTCCATCCATTATCATAAAGTGGCTTCACTTGGCCTGGAGTTAATCATTCACCTTTCTTCAGAAGATGGATGCTCCCATCCCACTGGACTTTAAATATTCATGGAGAAGGGAAGGCAGCAGCTGTGGGAGGTTTGGATGTACCTGAGCCACAGCGTCCCCTCTGCCCACTGGGCATCATGGGCTGATGGGGGGTCCTGCACCCATGGGTGGGGAAAAATGGTCCCAATGGGTGGTGATGCCGACATTCCATGGCTTTGTCCATCCCTGCTCCCCGCAGCTGATCCCTGCCAGCGGCTGACCATGTTCAACGGGGATGCGGCTGCCGGCGCGGGCAGGAGCGTGGTGCGCAGCTCCAGCATCAGCGGTGAGATGTACAGCACCGAGAGGAGCGCGCGGGGCAGCGCCGACGCCGGCACCGCCGGCACCGCCAGCAAGAAGCGGCGCTCCAGCCTGGGCGCCAAGATGGTGGCCATCGTGGGGCTGTCCCAGTGGAGCAAGAGCACGCTGCAGCTGAACCAGACCGGTGAGCGCTGCACCCCTCGCGCCCCCGGCACAGTCCCGGCTGCCCTGAGCCACCATGGAACCAACCGGGCTGGAAAGACTTTTGAGGTCAAGCCCAGCCCTTACCCTAGCACTGCCAAGGCCACCACTAACCCATGGCACTGAGGGCATCATCTACATGGTGAACCCTTCCAGGCTCTGTCTGATGAAGGCACCTAAACATGCCCATTGGAACCCATTCCCTGGCACACCAGCACTTCTCCAGGTCAAAACCATTTGCACACCTGAGGTGGGGACATTGTCTGGTCTGGCCTCAGCTCCCTCCGGCTCCTTGCAACAGCCATTCCTGGCCATGGGCACGGAGGGATCTTGGAGAAAGAACTTGTCAAACAGCCTGGCTCTGGGAAATATTTGAATGCTTAAAATAGCTTTTAAAGGGCACAGGAAGCGGAAGCTCATTTTAGTGCAGGCTTTTCCTCTACTCACTGCTTTGTTGTTCCGCTCTTGTTGGCATTTTGTGATCTGGGAAACGTCCTATAAAGAGAGGAGGTAAAGTTTGGAGCCCTCCAGCCCTGCACATCCAAGGTGCTTCTGAAGGGTGTCATTATCCCCAAAACCCAAGGGAAAGTGATGGAGACGGGCAGGACCCGGGGAGGGCAGAGCCGGGAGCCTCCTGCTGCGGTACCCAGGGGAGCAGCACCCACTCTGGACCAGACAGACACTTCCATGGGGCAGCCCTGAATGTGCAGGACAAACCTGACTGCCCCGGAGCACCGGCACACACATGCTCACACAGCAGGAGCGGGGCTGCCGGCGATGCCAGGGGGATGCTTGTGCCACGCTCCTCCTCCTGCCATCTGCCACAGAGCGGGACATGCGGCAGTGGGGACAATGTGACTGCGGGAGAAAGGGGGACATCAGTGTTGGGGCTGTGCCTGCTTGTGACACTGAGGGTGCCCGTCCCCATTGGCACAGGGACACAGCGTGCGTTGATGGGGGCTCCGGAGGACAGGTGGTGAGCTGCAGAGCGCTGTCCAGGGAGTAGCACGTGAGGATGCTCTGGCCACACACAGCACTCTGGTTCTTGTGCCTGCTTTGGTGCGGGAGGGTCTGGGTGCAGCCAGCGCTGCCTGGTCTCACCCCTGTCTTGATTCCAGAGGGTGGTCCCAAAAAGCTGCGCAGCAACATCCGGAGGAGCACGGAGACCGGCATCGCCGTGGAGATGAGGACCAGGATCACCCGGCAGGGCAGCCGGGAGTCCACTGATGGCAGCACCAACAGCAACAGCTCCGATGGCACGTAAGGCACCGCGGGGTGACAGGAGCTGGGGATCCCACTGAACCCCCACCACCACGCTCCATGAGTCCCTCTGCTCTCCCTGGCACAGGTTCATCTTCCCCACAACCCGGCTGGGTGCCGAGAGTCAGTTCAGTGACTTCCTGGATGGGCTGGGGCCCGGCCAGCTGGTGGGACGGCAGACACTGGCCACGCCGCCCATGGGTGAGCCAAGGGGTCCCAAATCCAGCCCCATGGAGCTGGGCAGTGCGTGAGGATGCTCCAGTGAGCGGGAGCAAAGTGGCTGCTGGGATGTGACCGCTGGGGAAGGTGCTGAGTGCGTCTTGTCCCTCCTCCTAGGCGATGTCCACGTTGGCATGGCTGACCGCAATGGGCAGCTGGAGGTGGAGGTGATCCAGGCGAGGGGACTTATCCCAAAGATGGGTTCCAAGTCCATCCCTGGTAGGTGGCTGGGAAGGGAGCGGGTGTGGGATGGAGAGGGAGTGATGGGGATGGGATCTGTGCTGGGATCACACCGGAGCCTGCTCCCAGCTGGTGTTTCTCACCCATTTCCCAATGCAGCCACCTACGTGAAGGTTTACCTGCTGGAGAATGGCATCTGCCTGGCCAAGAAGAAGACCAAGGTGGTGAAGAAGACCTGCGACCCCTCGTACCAGCAACCTCTGCTCTTCGAGGAGAGCCCCCAGGGCAAAGTCCTGCAGGTGATGAACTCCCCCTGCACAGCTCCCTGGGGCAGGGGGGGATGATGGGGGCAAGGGCAGGGCATAGGAACCCAGCATCCTCACTGCTGTCCTTCAGCCTCCCTGCTCCACCACAGCCGGTCCTTCTTGTTTGGGAATGCCCAGTTTGCCAAGTTTTCCTCAGATTCCCACCCGTTGAGCACTGCAGCACTCCAATGCCTTCTGTGCCCCACAGGTGATTGTCTGGGGAGATTACGGGCGCATGGACCACAAGTGCTTCATGGGGATGGCGCAGATCATCCTGGAGGAGCTGGATCTCTCCACCGCGGTCGCGGGCTGGTACAAACTCTTCCCCACCTCCTCGCTGGCCGACTCCAGCATCGGTCCCCTGACGCGCCGCCTCTCCCAGTCCTCCCTGGAGAGCTCCACCAGCCCCTCGTGCCCGTAGGAGCCGTTGGTGGGGGAGGCTGTCAGGGAAGGGAGCCCTGACCCAGCAGAACTGTTACTGGATGGCTGTAAATATCCTGGTCCTCCCCCGCCCCTTTTTCCTTTCTCTTTTCCACCCTCCCTCCCTGCTCTCCATGCGCTCCTCCCTGAGCACATCCTGGGATGTCGGAGAGGGACGAGAGCTGAGTGCTTTGAGGCACGGGGAAGGAGAAGCAAACCCCCCCCACGAGGCAGACCAAGGGCTGCAACTGCTGCCCCATCCCAGGACTGTTACTGCACCTCGTCCCGTTGGACAGGATTCAAAGCGATGTGGTTCTGTCCTGCCCACCCGGAGGGAGCATTTCGGGCTGCTCCATCCAGCGCTGCTGGAGCAGTGCGGGGATGGGGTTTCTTTTCCTTGGATTCCATTCCCTGCCTCGGAGGCAAAGCTCTTCGAAGAGGAAAACAAGCACTCGGAAAGAAATCCAACTCAGCACTACTTTTGTTTTCCAAGGAATGTAGCATCTTCTATTATGTAGCTTGCCACGTGCTGACACACACTCACTTCTCTGCAATATCCTAGCGGCTCCGGACTGACCGGAAACATCTGCCAGGCACTTCCCATTTGTTGGTTTTCCGACATGAATCCTGCAACACGAACAAAGCACTTCTGTGGCCACTTTGCTTTATTTTGGATTGTTTTGTTTCTGGTAGTAGCATGTAGCCTGTGACCAGTGACGTTGCCAAAGCAAGAGAGAAGAGAAGGTGCACTCACCTCACCTGAGCAGACGCTGGTTTTCTCCTCGTGTTTCACCACTGACCATGGTCTTGTATGGCCAAAGCAAGACTTGAACTGTAAACTGTGTGATGCCTCACGTGAAAGTCCGAGTCAGGAGAAGGTGACCCAACGGAGCAGGAGCTCTGTGACGTGTTCGATCGCCTGCCTCCCAGCCCCTTCCTCCTGCGAGGTCTGGGATGCTGTCGTTGGGTCCAGGATGTTCTCCTTGGCTCTGGGATGCTCCTCTTGGGTCCAGGATGCCCTCCTCAATACTTGAATTCCAAGTAGGAGCAGAGGGTTTATGAGACCCTGGGGCCACCCCTTTCTCTAACTCTCAACTTGTTGGTACGCTACAGGGGAACATCTCAACAGCATCTTCTGCTGATCTGGAATTAGGGTGACTGCGAGGTTATGAACAACGGATTGGATGCTTGGAACCTGTGATCAGGATGAGTGTTTGGGGCTCTTTCTGTTTGTATGTTTTGTCTGTTTGTTTTTAAGCAGCATTTTGGTTCCCTCTGAGGGACCGCTTCTTGTAGCAAACCCGAGAATTCCGGAAGCTTTTCTTGAAGGTGCCTAATGAAATTTGCTGAAAATACTCAGGGGAGACACCACTAAAAACTCTGGTTTCTTCACAAAATACCCTTAACGTAAGGACTGGCCTGAAGGATCAGTTTCCAGATGAGAAGAAAACCCAACACACCAAGAGAGGAGCAGTCCCAAGACTGGAAGAGGACAAAAGGTTAACGGGGAATTTCTGCCACGCCGGTGGCTCTGTCCTTCAGCACGACTCAACCCTCAGCACAGCTGGGAATTCTTACAGTTCTTCATTGGCAAAGCAGGGGTTCCCAATGCACAGAGCACAACAACCCCATCCCGTGGTTGTCCTGGTGCTGCCAGGGCCCATGAACCAGCTCGAACCCATTGCCACAACAGAACAAAACCAAACCTGAAGGGAATGGCTGTTGTGATGGAGGTGATGGAGCTGTCCCCTCTGCAAACCCAACATGGGTCAGCGGAACGCTGCTGCTCAGTGGTGGCTTTACCCAACCCCACACAGTCAAGCAGCTATCGCGGACTTTGGATCTTTACCAGCTCAAAATCACTGCAGACCTCTGAGGAGAGAGGAGGTCGGATGCTGCTGAGCGGGGGACGGAGAGAGGTCGGCTTCAGGCTCCCAGCGGATTCAATCCTCGTCTGCTTGGAGCAGGATGCTCCGATTGCTGAGCTCTGAGGTATGGCACCGCGGGATGCACCAACAGCCTCAAGTGGTTGGAGGAAGCAAACGCGGTGCCCTGACGACTGCAACGGGAACAAACAAAGGACTGAACACAACGTTCCTGCCAGAGCACGAAGCAGCTACATGATGTCAACAGTGCCTGGACGAGGCTAAACCCTGTTTGCCCCGGCATGTTGGGGTTTGAGTCTACGTGAGGGAAGGCATCCTAAGAGGGAAAGCTTTCTGCTCCTTCAAGCTAATGTTATTGCTTTTGCTTTACCAACTCTATTCCAGTAGAAAAACCTGCCTGTGGCAGGATAATGACCATGTCCTGGGGAAGGGGAAGAGCAGCACGGGCAGAGCAGGGAGCTCTGCGGCTATTTTCTGCTCAATGGTGTGGATGCAGCATCCCACCCCCTTCCCCTTCCATTCGGATCTCACTGCCTGTGAATCACCAGCGAGCTGCAGAGCTTCAGTGCTCCTCTCTCAGCAAGCAACATAGAATAATGGAATGGTTTGGGTTGGAAGGGAGCTTAAAGCTCACCCAGTTCCAACTCCCTGCTTCAGGCAGGGACACCTTCCAGTACAGCAGCTTGCTCAATACATAATGCTTTTCTGGAGACGGAGAACAGAAACAGATGAAGAGCAACCGGAACAGCAGAACAGGAGGTGTCTGAGGTCCAGCAAAAGGCCCACTGGTTCTGCACCAGCTGGAGAAACCTGCCCTTGCCGGGACATGGAAAATCCATGGGAAAGAACGTTCTGGAAAATACCCCAGGGAACGGGGAAACCCAAATACTTTGGCTTCCGTTTTACCACGGACACACTGAGGATGCACTGGAGGGGGACAGTGCATCTCCAGCAGAACACCCCGAGTCCTCGCTTGCTGCAATGCGATGGGCTCATGGGAACAATCGCTCCTGCTCATGAAGAGGTGGCCCAGTGTCTGCACGATTGTCACTTAGGAGACTGAAGCCCACCAAGATCTTTACTTCTTCACCTGCAGCACCGCGCATCGGGCCCCCCCGGGAGCTGGAGCCCTCTCTTTGCTGGGGAAGCACCTTGAGCTGGTGTGAAAAGTTGAGATGGGAGCAAGCCACATCCCCATGCCCATCCCCGATCAGCTCCTCCCGGTCCTCAGTCCCAAGGCCACGTGTCAGATGCTGTCCCTCCCCGAACAGCAAGAACAGAAAGCCCAGAGGTGCAGTTGCTTCCTGCATGGACACAGCAGAAACCCTGCAAGCTGCTGGACTCCAGGTTGTTTCCTGGGGTGTTTCATTGCAAAGGGCATCCTTTAACGGTCCCTATGATCCGCAGAAGGCGGCTGCACTGACGAGGACATTAGATTATTCCCTCTCTTTTGTCCATCATGAAAGGAAATTTGAAGCATTTGACTTTCCAGATGTTTTGCCCTAGGAAGAGTAATTCATATTAAACTGACTCAGCCTTGCAGCCTGCTTATACCCAGCACCAAGTGAGAAGCAAGCAGCGCTCACCTGAGACAAGACCTCACCATAGCACAGCCGGCAGGAGATGCTGCTGTCAGAATCAAGGCACCCAACTTGAGTCACAAGGATGCATTTTGCTAAAGCTGCCTTGAAATGACACTTACACATCCCTTAAATGCTAGAGACAAAAAATCACAGTCACACAGCGAAGCACAGAGAGCACTGCGGGATTTCGTGCCCAGGCCTGAGTTATTCCTAGGTTTACCACAAGCCTGGAATGGGCTTTATTTGCCAAAGCTGAGAGAAAATGTTGTGGGACATCAGATGTGGGCTCAGAAATCAGCTCCTCTTCCTTCAATGTCACTGTGCATTTCGAGCACAGGGAGTGGATGCTCAGACATCGGGTTCCTGAAATCCACTGAGATCTGAACCAACCTGGCTTTGGAGAATACCACAGAGCAACTGCCGCAGTGGGAAGCGTCCCTGCCACGGGCACCTCCAGCTCTTGGAGCTTGGACCTGGTCCCCAGAAGCAGTTAGAGATGTAGCTCCTGACTGCAAGTACGAGAGCAGGCACGGATCAGGAGTCCCTTCACTGCGCGATTGAAAGGTCAAGGAACGTCAGTGCTCGTCAATACCTGAATTCAAAGTCCAGATGTGCTTTGCATCACAGACTGAAAAAGACAGCAAGAGCTCTCCTTGCTTTCCTTGGGGTTCTTGTGCCTCCGGAGCGAGCTGCAAAATTACCTTTGGTAAGAGCAAGGTTTGCATCCCACGACGTGCCAAAGGCATGATGGCCCATTCCAGAGTTCCTCCCGCAAAGCTGTTTCAACTGGAAGTCTTCTTTCTACTTCATGTTCACCAGAGAGCACCCCAACCCTTGGCTGGTTGTTAGAGGAGCGACAGTTGTGGTTCTGAGCTAAAAGGAAGGTTGAAAGGCTGTAGAAGAGACTCGCTGGGCTAAAGAAGTGCCTGCGATGAGCACGGCTGGAGTTGGGGTAACGATGTGCTATAACAAAGCACAGAAGAGACAGTGACCAGATGTGACAATGGCGCTCACCTCATCCAAGCTGGTCCGTATTTGGGGAAGATGAGGCTTTAGAAGCAGACTTGGAAGGTGAAAAGCCTCAGTGTGTGTCTCACTGCCCAAATAACCGCCACACTGTTGAACCCCAACCCCTGCATCGGGCACCGCCACCAGGACACAGCACAGGAACATCTGGGAGCCCAGGAGGAAGCAGCTCCCTGCAGGATCTGCCCCAGGAGCCTGGAGCAGCGCTTGGTGCTATACCTCATCCTTTCAGTTGGTCCTTCGTTCTCTTCCCTCCTTTTTCTCTTTCTTTAAGAACCAGAGCTTAGTGCACTCAATCACATTCAGGTTATTTTCTGTTGTAACTGTGCAATGCAGAGCAATCCTACAGGGTGTGCTTGTGCCCCCTGCCCCATGCTGGCTCCTGCGAGCCCACCCCCGCTTCATTCAGCACTTGCAGTATTGATTGCTGAGCTAAAGGGCAAGGGAAGCAAGAGGCCAGAGCGGGAGGGATGATTCCGTGGACAGTGGGTGCCCCCATCATCTCTCCTGTTACAAAGCACGTAAGTAAGCAGTGCTCCGAGGGCTGCTTGCGGCCCTGCTCCCCTGCAGTCCCCTCCCATGAAGGGCCGGTGAGGTGACAAGCATCCCGCATGGGAGAAGCTGAGGCCAGTGCTGCTGTGCTTGGAGGGGCACCAGCCCTCATGAAGCCTTCGCCTGCAGTGCGGATGGAGAGGGACCCTCGGAAGCAGGCGGAAGGGGCATCCCACCAGTGGGAGCACAGGTACTGAACACTGATCCCATTTCCTGCCAGGACTCACTAGGTATGGATCTGCTAGATCCCATGCTTGCTAAAGGAGGGCGGTTTGCGTTAATCCTTGCAGTGGAGCCGTGGAGGGATGCGTGGTGTCCGAGGGAGCAGCCCTGGGGACCTGCTGCGGACGCCTCTCAAATGTTCGCACTTTGAAGTTGGTGGCCTTGTTTTCTTTAAAGGGCTTGATCTTTTCATGCAGTCAAAGCTAAACAACCTTCCTCATCACGTTGTCCGAGCGCCCACCTCGAAACGAAGCTATGAACAAGCACCGGCATCACCAAGCAGTGAGCCGGGACTCAAGAATCTGTCATTAATCTCAGAAGTTTATACCTCAGATATAAAAGCATCCAACTGAACTGGTACCAACACCGGGAAAGCGGCAGCTCCGAGTCTGAACGGAAGCTTGGCCTTGGCAGCAGCAAACACCACGCGAAACCCCAGCCCACAGAAGCACACGGAGAAAAGCACCCAGGAATGTTTTAGGAGCACCTGAAGCGTTCACCCAATGAAAAGAATCAAAATTTGCACCCCCAAACCACACACGGGAGGGGTGATTTTAACCTTCGAAACCTTTAAACACAGCCTATGCCTTTGAAACTGCATTAGAGTGTGGGGTGTAAATGGGTCTGAGGTTGTTAAAGGTATGAGGCAGTGAGATGCACCCAGGACAATCCCCGCTGTCAGGCAGCCACCTCGAACCACAGCCCCTCTGCAGGCAGCTGCCTCAAAGGCAGAAGGACAGGGGTGCATCAGTGATACAACCAGGCAAGGACACGGGGTTCTATGCTGCTTCACACCTTCCATGCTGAAGCCCCCCAGGAGAGCCCCGCTGGGGTGGGAAGCTGTCAGAACTCCATTAGCCACAGTCAGTTGCTATCAAGAGCTGACACTTCAGTCTGCAAGGGGGAAGGTGGCACACATCAACCCACGTCTTTGTGAGCATCCATCACCTGGGGAAAAGCAGAGTCAGGTGCAGGACAGGCACAGGACCCGCACCCCGGTAGCTTCTGCTGGAAGCCGGGATGTCAGCACACAGGTAACACCTCTGGCTGCCCTCACTCGTGTCTTGTGATAAACTTTGCTTTGATGACAGATTCATTACATTTAACAACTCCACCTTCAAATTACCGCCACAGAGGGGTGGACCGGGGGGTCCTTCAGCCCCAGTTCCGCGTTCAAGCCAAGGGGCCGGGCATGTGGTGGATACTTGAGAATGGGAATAGATTTAAAACGCAAATGGCAATTTTATACCTGTGTTCTGTAATGTTTTATATGTGCGTGGTCTTTCTTAATGTAAAACTCTTGTATTTTTGTGGTTTATATGCAGCAGGACTGAGGGCTGTGAGGGTGCACGCTGTTTTGTACAATATCCTTAGCCAGTTCTCCCCCAGGAGGGGGACACTCAAGTATTCACCTTTTCATTGGCTTGTACCTGCATGTACAGTATCGGGGCAGCAAGTGAAGATGATTAAAGCCAGCTTGAAAACTTCCTTCTGTGCTCGAATTGAGCTTTTCCAAACATCCACAACCCAAAGTCACTTGTGCAGCCTAAAACAAGCCAACATTCCCCAAGAGATTAGTGGGGAGGAAGGGAAGAAACCCTCTTTTCAGGGAAAAAGAGCAGGCTTTGACTTGAGGAAAGCACCACCACCATTAACATGCAAGCAGAGTGCCATCAGCTCCTCCGTCCCCTGCAGCTGCACATCACCATTCACAAGCGGAAGGCAAACTGGCCTTGGGCTGGGGTCTTCAGTGACCCCTCAAGCCCCAGCCCTCCGTAGTCTCACTGTTAGCACTCTGTAAAAGCTTTTGGATAGGCCTTGGCCAGGTTTTGCCCAGCACGGGTGCGAAGCTGCAGTGCTGGACTCCAGTTCTCCCTGCGGGCAGAGCAGCAGGAATGCTGCATCCCCCATCCTGAGGCTCTCTTGTATATACAAGTGTCAACTGACCTCATTGTGCCGCTGCCGAGCCTGGCTCTCTGCACGCTGACAGCCCTTGGCTTGCAGCACACACTGCTCTCTGCTGACATTTGGGCCACGGCCCTGCTCCAAAGCAGATGGAGTTGGTGCTATTTGGATGAGAGACTCCAAACCCCGCACCCGAAGTGAACAGCTCCCAGGACTGACAGCAGCATTCAGCACAGCCTGTTTGTGCTGGTGCAGAACACGAGGAAGCAGCTGAGGTGTCACTGCAATGTTTTATTGGGACTTTACATATACACAGGGTAAAGCAGACTCAAGTCTGACTTGTTGCTCACGCTGAGGAGTTGAAGCAGTTGTGTTCTACTGACGATGAGAAAGGAAATCTGACCCACGTACTCCTTATGCCTAGGTTCAAATGTCAGAAGCCACCTGGGAAGGGGGACGGGGATTACACAGGACCAAACCCATAATATGAAAGCAGTATAAATTAGGGTGTCATTTTAAAAGTGTAAGAAAACTGTCGGTGGGCTCTCCGCCCTCCGTGAGTTACCCCTCGAGTTAGATTGTTAAAAGTTAAATACTTCAATACCACATTTTAGACAGAAAAGCCATTTGAGTGCGAGTTTCACATTCCACAGCTTGCCCCACACTGTGCGAGAATCCGGCTTGCTCAGGGGGGAGGGAGAGGGGTCTTCACAATGACTTTGGTTCCAATGAGGGGTGGTGAGCCAAGCACAGCCAGGCCTCAGCTCCGAGGACTCCACTCAAGGGAGGAGGTAGCAAGGCTTGCCTGCCCCTGGGCTCGGGTTCAAATCCAGTTCCTCAGCACCAAACCAGGTTTCCACCCCTCTGCTAACCACAACCCCTAATACTGATGTTGAAGTGATTCCTAAAAGGCCTGACACCACAGGCAGGATTAAGTAGTTTTCCCAAGTCCCTCAGTCACACCTCCGCCAAGATACCCAGCAGGACATCAAGTGCTACCCAGAAGCATTGGTAGAGGTTTGTGCAAGGAGGGGGTCAGCCCCAGAAGTGTGCATTGACTGTGCTAAATACAGGGGAGCTCATGTTCTGACCACTGAGGTTTCACCGTGTCTGACAGTGACGAGGCAGAGATGGGTCTCGGTTATGGAAAGAGGCTCAGGCTGAGCAGGCAGCCAGAAAGAAAAACCCTGAATGTCTCATGGAGCAGTTTTGAAGAACAGAACAGAAGGCAGAAATGGTCACGACGCAAGGGCTCATTTCCACATCTGAGTGCTGAGGGACTGACTGCTTCCCTGGGCACCTCCTCCACCCATTGACTGTCCATATCCCATCATGCCATTAGCTCCATAGAAGTTCATCCCAGCCATCTGCTGGGTCATCTGCAAAGAGGAGCGAAGAGGAGTCAAGGCTATGTCAAGGAAACTGGTAGCCCACAGCAGCTAAAAGTAAAACTATTGCTCCCCAGCACAGTCACAGGCTTAAGCAAGTTCTAGAGAGCTATGGTGAACAGAAGGCACTGGCTCATCAGGGGCACAGCCATCAGTAACCTGAGGGAGTTTTTCCTTTTAGCTGCCATTGCACTGACTTTTGCTCTCTACGGAGCACCAAGACCTCTGAACAAGGTACTCCTTTGTGATCTCTCACCCAACCCCAGGAGCCAGGCTACAAAAGCTCTGAGGCCTCCAGTACCAGGCCAAGTTTAACCACAGGAGCCTCCCCTGCCCTCCATCCACCTCTGCTCTGCAGTAGATCAGTGCCTTACCTGAGCAATGTTCCACTGAAGCTGCTGTGCTGGCTGCACACCATAGACAGGCTGGGGAACTGCTGCCATGCCAGCTACGTAGCCAGCCTGCTGTGCAGCCATCATCCCATTGGGAACACCAATGACAGCTGCCTGCACATTACCCACATATCCAGCTGGAATGGCCATGGGAGTCACCATCCCAGCAGCTCCAGGCTGGGCCATCATGCCCACCGATGGTGCCATCATGCCTCCCATCATGCTGCTGGAGGGGGCTACTCCTGGGAAGCTAGTGTATGCTGCTGCAGGGTATGCCATCTGAGCTGGGGCCATGAACATTGCTCCTAGAAGCAGAGAGGTGATGAAGGGAAGAACTGTCAGGGGATTAAATGCCAACCTTCCAATCAGAGACTATCACAACACTCACTTGGCCATGACTTCCAGACTAAGCTGCTTATTGTGCTGCTCACCAGATCTCAAGAAGCACCACCTACATTCCCACATCTTTCCCTGTCAGCTACCAGGACACCCACCCTCTCTGCATTAATGTGCTGCCGCTTAGCAGCTCTATTCTGAGATCTGTTACCTTGCGCAGGCAGCTGAGGTGCTTGAGAGCCGTACAAGGAGAGGATGGAGTCTTTAGAGAGCTGCTTCTTCCCCACTTCCTCCCCTTTGCTTCCTGGCTCAGGGAACAGATTCAGGTTTTCAGGAACAGAACCAGCACTTCCAGAGGTTGGCATAGAGCCAGTGACCTGAGATAGAGACAGCACAAGCACATCAGCCCCATTCAGCACCAGGTAAGACAGATCATCATCAAGCATCTGAACAGGCTTTGTCAAGCACTGATGCTCCCCACTCACCTTCCTGGAGTCAGCGTTTGATCCCACCGATGCAAAAAGATCAAGATCCTTCTCTAAGCTGCTCGGCCTGCCATTTGTCACTGTGCTTGTCACAGGAGCATCTGGAAGAGACCAAGCTGTGACGGATGTTCATACGGAAGGCCTCGGGCTGAGGGCAGCCTCCTTGCCATTATGCCACTCAACCCAGTGGCCTGACCTGTAACCTGCAGTAGCCAATACATATCGCCAGCTCTTCACTTGCCCTTTGGTGCTGAGAAGGAACTGGCTCAGGACCAAGGATGTGCACTGTGCTGTATCTGCCCTATTAACCTCAGAGCAGCCAGGAGCCACAGTGTCTGGAGATGACTACAACAGCTCCTCCACAGGCACAAGCAGTGCACCAGCAGAGAGGAAAACAAGGATAACTGTTTCTGCTGCAATCTTCAGCACTGTGCTTGAGTTGCAGTGGAGCAGTTAATAAAACACTCTAGCATTCCCATCAGCTATTGTTCACATGACATGGAAAGTGAGTGCGAAAAGCTCATCAGGTTCACAAGATCAAAGCTGGGGTGTATGGTCATTGTAACACCTGAATAATGCTGGAAAGGCTCTTACCGAGTCCTAACAAGTCCATTACTGGTTCAGTAGATTTGGGAGAACTTTTTCTAGACTGCTGTGTTTCTTCTTTCTTTTGAGGCTGGGGAGAAAGAACACCAGAGGCCTTGGTCACGTTGTGGGTTTCCTCAGACACATTAAAGGTTTTAATGAGAGATTCACCCTTGAAATCCTTGATTTGTGAGCACTTTCCAAGCAATTTAAGCATTACATAGTTGGTTTATTGTCCCACTGTGCTGGAGCCCACTGCCAAATTCAAGCATGCTCTAAACTAGGAAAAGAGGAACGGCTCAAGATGGAAAGCTAAGCAAGGAGTAAGTGGATTCCAATCCCTCTGCGCTGCAAGGCAGAACACATCTGCTTAGTATCTGGTTGAGCAGAGGAAAACAAGCCACTACCATTAATGTGACTCAACACATCCACTGCTGTGACTGGGGGCAGAAAAAATGCTTCCATATCAAGCTGGATTACCTCTGCTCTGCTTGAGAAGTCTTTACAATTGATCCATGACCATGCCTTTTGGTCTTACCATTTTCACCTTCTCAAAGATGATAGGTTCCAGTTTCCTTTCTGATACTGGCTCATTAGTCCTTTTCCATTTGTCATCCTTTTCTTTCTGTAAGGAAAAAAAAACGATTAACATGAAGGTCAAAACTCATGCCATTGTACTATGAGAAAGTTCACAGAGCTTACTACTTTTTAGTTACTACTCTAAAAAGCCAGAGGATAGAGCTAAAGAGCCACATTTGAAGCTAGCCCTGCTCTGAGGAAGGTGCTGGCCTTCAAAGGTCCCCTCCAATTTGAATTCCCCAGAATGAGTGACTGCAACCAGCCCTGGAGAAGAGATTAGTCACTAATACAGGAAACATCTAAACTGGCTATTCTCACAGACACCGCTTACTCAGACAGACACACACATCTTAACACGCATTCAAGCTTCTGCAGAACTGATTAGACACTAACCCTGAAAGCATTGATGTCAATACTTCGGTCCATGTATTTCTTCTTCTCATATTTATCCCGAATGAAGCTCTCCACAGCTCTGCAAACAGCTTGTTAAAGACCAACGATTCAAGAATAGAAGACTTCCACAGATTATTTGACATGTGCATACAAGGTACAGGCTGTAACTAAACTAATGACTGTTTAAAGAGCACTTCCAGCACTAACTTTCTTAAAATAATTTAGCGTTGGATCCAGCTACTTCAGCTCCTCAGTTTTTGCCCTTGAATTATTCCAAGCATGACAGTGCTATAAAAGGTACACTAAATCAGGGCTTACATTCCTGGTGTATTTTCTTCCCTGATGTATATTTATTTCAACCATCACCTAAGAGCATACGTGTCATCAGCACAAATCAGGCAGAGAAACGAATCTCGCCTGTACAAAAGCACCTCAGCCACCAGCTTAATGCACAACTGCTGGCAGAGCTGCTCCTGTGTTTCCTTAGGGTCACATCTGTGTTACACTCCTGGTGCACTCAGTACCTAGGAACCCTCCTGTACAGTAGAAGTTACAGCTTAATTTTTCAGAAGTGTTACACCTTTATATCTGTCTCCACTGAGATTCTGAACTCCTCAGCACTTCTGACACATAAAGCGCATCTCATGCCGTAGTTTCAGTTTGTAACATTCATGCTCCAGTTCTGCACCCTTCTAGCTCAGAAGCAATCCTCTGAGCTCTCTCCTTCATTCACACAGCCACACTCAGAGGGTGCCTGGCTGGGAACTCATTCCTCATTCTCACAGCTGATGCCCAGGCACATGAAGTGAAACCTCCTGTGCAAGGAGCGCAGCTGCAAAGCTACAAGATGAAAGGGCTCCATGTTTCCCCAGCAGCAAAGGAAGACAGGATGCTGATCCGTCTGAGGTCTCCTGAAGTTCTCTGGCAGGTAGGCTTCATAAAGACGATTTGCTTTGCCATTTCCCATCTCCTGTATGCACTGCAATTCAAAAGGATTCTTGTTTGTTTCACAGACACTAAAGCTCTTACATTTGCTAACATGCCAGGCTCCAAGCAAGAGTCTGTTATCTGGGAGGCACATGTAGACTTCTGAAGTGTGTTCTGTACCTGAAAGCCACACTGCAGGGTTTCAGTGCCAGCCTCCAGGCTAGGATTCCCTGACACTGCTCCTATGGTTCCTCCATCCCAAACAACTGGCCAATCCTAAGCCCCACAACACAGTATTTATTTGAAGACAAGATAAATATCATATTAGCAACCTAAACTCACTCTGGAAGTCCGGGATTTGTCTTCTAGAACATCTCAAGGAGAAATTCGGCAGCAGCTCCAGACAACAGCAGCTTTACATACACTTGCTGAGCATTTGTCCTTCCCCTCTGATGTTTGCTGAGCCTGAAATGATGACATTTTCCCTCCCAGTCTAACCTAGCTTGGAATCTTCTTCCTGCTTCACTACCCACAGCTTTGGCCTATTCAGACTTTTAGATCCAGGTTTATGGAATCCCCTCTAAGAGAACAACACTGCTGATGTTTCACTCACTTGTATCTGTTCTTGTGTCCACTGGTCCAGATTGACAGATTTTACCCTGGATATATGAACTCCTAGGTTCCTGTGGATCCCAGCACAACGAATACAGATGAATACACCGATGTTCCAGGATGCCCACCGTGGCCCTGCAAAGAGATACAAGAGCTTCATACCATGAAATAAACCTATAGCTGCCTTCAGCAACTGAGAAACTGGACCAAGTGAACTGGGACTGAGACATTTATATTTTCATCCTGATTAGTAACTGGAACTAGGTATCAGTGGGATGTTTAAAGGTTGTCTCCCAATCATATACTTCTAGGACTAGTATTTTATTGCCCTCATCTTCCATTTTGAGAGCTCTACAAAAGACAGACAACTCTAAGGGGAACAGGGAAGGAAAAAAGGTATCTAAACCACCTGAGACACTACAAACCTCTGATTTCACCTTGCTTAACCCACGGAACAGTCACATTAATGCAAGTCTGTGTTCCTGCTTTAGCAATGGAGAATCTCTCCTGGAGAGCCATACTGCAGTGGAATCAGCTCCAAAACATCCACTACTGCTCTAGGAAAAGCAGCATAAAATACTCAGCACTCTACACAGGGACTGCATCATGAAGCCTTCTGCTACTTTAATGCAGGAAGCTAGAGCTGAGTAAGGAGAGCAGCACAAAGCCCAGAACTTTGGCCACCAAGGTGCAGAGCCAGTGGCAGACCACGGGCTGCAATCCTGGCTCAAGGATGAACAGTTCACTCTGCAGTTTCTACAGCTCTGACCACACCGATGGGTTGCATGCGGCTTGCACACAGGCAGGAGAGCCCAGAGGCGTGGAAGGGACATCATGCCGGGGAGAAAAGACACAAGGGAATGATTGCCAGGTTTGGTTTTACTCACTGCAAACAGCTCTCTGAAGGAAACCCAGCAATGCATTGCCCAGGGGACAACAGAGGTCCACAGGGTCTCCCATGGCTCGCAGCTTCCCTCAGCCAGGACCAACAGTCCTTGGCCAGCACACACCTCAGTCCTGCTGAAGGAAAACCAGGAACATGCCTCTCAGCACAAAACAAGCAGGTTTTAAAACTAAAGTCCCCCAGGTAGGGCTGCCAGCCAGCCACACGGTTAACGTGGCCAGCTCCCACCATGGGTTGGATGTCACTGTCAACGGGGAACTGGCCAAAGAGCCACAGCAAAGCCACATCCTGAATAATGGAGCTGACAGCCTCCAATAAACCACGCCAGCTCTTTCTACAGGCTCCACTGCAGATGAGCTATTCTGTCTTTTCTTGCCACAGTTAAAATAGCAAGCCTCAAAGCTAATGAGAATGAGGTGGGAGGGGGAAGAGGGGGAAAGTGTAATTCCAAAGCTCTAAAAGGAGCAGCACTGCATCTGACTCTCCTAGGTATGTTAATGGTTGTTAACAGTTTCCTGGGAAAGTCCAGAGTACCCCAAGGGATCTGGGGCTGCTAATGCAGTCGGTGGCTCATGGTCTCCTTCAGGGCAAAGACATACACTTTCTAACTTCCCTCCAGAATCTACTCCAGCTAACTCATGTCATGACTTTAAGAGCATCTCTTAAGCCTTCTGGCCTGTCCTGCCATTGCTTTCTGCCTTGTCACTAGAAGAGTGGCCCTTGAAAGTGATCTTATTTTAATGAAGGTTATAAAAGCCACTTTCCAGCTTAGGAAGAGCTCTTGGTAAAGACACTATACCTCAGCCCTTTATTATACCTACCAAAACCTAGGACTAACTGCACCAAAGTAGGTGCAGTTACAGTGCCCCTACATTTAGCAGCACCTAAGTAAGGCACAGGAATAAAAGGCTTATTCAGTGCTACACCTGTGGCAATCCAAGGTAAAGTCAGGACCCTGCTCCTTCATTTGATTTATTCATGGAGCTCTCCCCTAGTGACACCCTGAAGGCTATAACATGAGAATGCCAGCAGGATTAAGCACAGGAGTCAAGGTTAGATTTAAACTCTAGATATATTTAGCCTCTATAGGACTAAAAGGATTAATAGTCAGCTAGATACTACATCAGGCTGTAGTAATCAGCTCACTGGTTTATCACATGTGCTAGCTCAAGCCACTGCAACCTCCCACCCTGTGATGCCACATAAGAGAGTGACTCAGTGGTAGAGCCTGTGACACCCATCCTGCTTCAGCCTTACCTCATCTGTGATGCAGGACCTGAAATAGCAGGAGCTGGGTACAGAAGGAACAGATAACTGATGCTGCAGCTCCCAGCTCTGGAAGACCCCAGGACTGAAGCAGCTTCCTTATGCCAGTGAATGTTTAAGAGGAAAAAGGCACAGGCTTTCAAAAACCCTCCTGGCAGCTAGTATTTGCTTTGGTGACAGACATGGATTACACAACCCAGGGTAGGTATCTTCACTGATGCTTACTCCAGCCAGGACTTGGGCATCCTCACAGTGTGCTGAACTGGCATCACAGCCTTCCTCCTGGCTCTGGACAAAACCCCAAGCCTGCAGCTACCTCTGCAGTTCTGCAAGGCACAGAGATGTGAACTCTGTATCCAAAAGCATGGTGCGTTCAGACAGAACTAGTGATGTCTTTAGCCTAGTTCCACTGCCCTGTATTCTATCAACCCTGTGCTAGAAAGAAAGAGGAACAAGATATGGCCAGAGTGAAAAGCTGCTTTAAGATAAGGAGCTGCACAAGAGAAGCACTTCCCTCAACAGCAGCAGAGGGCTGACAATACACCAGGGTGAGGTTCAATCATCAGCACTGGGCAGAGCAGTCCTGTCAGCAGCCGTGTGAGGCAGGTGAAGCTTGTCCAGCTGAATCAAGCTCCAAATAACTTCATGCTCATTAAAATTATCAGTTGGTGTCTTGGGCTGTGAGGGACATCACAAGGTTTCTTTTGCTGAACACAAGAGTCCCCCAAGCAAGATGCCCCGTCCTAACTGGGCTACCAGCAAGGAAGTAGACATGTCCCAGTTAGATTGGGTTAGGTGCAACATGCAGAGGCACCAGCCCAAGCACACACTCTCACTAGATCTTCGGCTCTACTAGCATCTAATGTCCTCAATCACTAAGCTAAACCAACATTCTTACCATCTCATTTCTTACAAAGCACTTTGTTTTGGGGCAAAGAGGGAAGGGCGTTGCTGCACACGTAAACAAGCCTCCCACTTCCCTCTTTAGAGGCCACAATGATGGAGCTTGCGCTAGAAATCAAATGAGGAAGTACCCACTGAAGAACTTTGTCCAGTCACTTCCCCAGCTTCACATGCCATTCTCAAGGTGACGGCCTGCAGAAAGCCCCAGGTGGTATTTACAGATGTGGGTGCAGTTACATGTTGGAGCATCTAACTTTCAACAAGCTAAACCAAACTGAAGATGTACCAAAGCTCCAGTGACAGAGCATTGGCAGAAAGAGCAGAAGGGGAAGGACCTTAAGGGCAAAGTTTTTCAGAGAAAGCTGGCTTTATCTCAGTAAATGACTTTAGAAAAGAACACAGCAGTGTTTATCAGCGCTCCTAGAGCACTATCTGCCCTTGCAGCCTTTGTGCACACCCCAACACTCACCACTAATTGCATGCACGAGGTCACAGCACACCACAGGGAGCACTTCAGCCTCTGGGTTGAGTGATTCACAGAAACTAAGGCTTTAGGACAAGGCTAACAAGCAGTTAGCTTGTTAATCCACTAGAAACATGAAAGAAATTGGTCCTTGCATGAATACTCCTGCTAATGTTATAAAAATAGTTCCCTTGAATCATTTTATCCTGTCCTTACAGCCACCAGATGGCTTTGGAGCTCAAGGCCTAAACTCCCTAAACTGGGAGTTTGCTGCAATGACAACCAGCAGTCACTCTTCTTTCAGTATTATGGCTAATTTCAACGTCTACGGTAAGCAAATTACTTGGCACTGACCTGAGCCGGGCATAGCTTGTTCTGTGCCGATTTAGTACCTCGTGCCCCCGTACATCATCTCATCTGCACACAGATCCTGTGTGGAAGATGCCAACCTCCTGCAGGGGAAGATGAGGCTGAAGAAAATGAGTTGTAAGAATCCAACCAGATTTAAGAGCCCAGCTACACTCAGTTCTGGCACAGCAGTAAGGAGAGATCAGATCACACTGGGATACCTTCCTAGCCTGGCAGTGGTTGCTGGAAGATCATGAGCTTAAAAGTACCTACTGCTCAGTCAGCTTTCACTTGAGAAAGCTGCATTGAATACCTGGGTGCATTCCTGAGCGAGGATGCACTGCTATCCAGCAGAGACTGGAAAGCTATGTGTAAGAAACTCAGCTGCCCCATCAGTGCTTCCATGAGCCTGTTTCACGGCCTGGTTTATATCCCAGCCTGTCAAAATAAACCCTGCATACCAAGCTGCTCATACCAGCTTAAGTTAGCATCTAAGCTGGCATCATTAATGCCTACAAGGGCTGCCTGAATGATCTGCCCTTATGAAAAGGCTCCAAATTCCCTTTAAAACCCCAGCACGGCATGGCTAGGCCATTTCAAATTGTGTCTTAGCCACTTGCTGAAAGTTCACACCCTTAAGTGGTTTTAATGAAGGAATCATGGAGGGATTCACTCCTCACCCTTTATTCAGGCATTAGATTTTGGCTGAAGCTACCCGGGCAAGTTTCTTCTGTAATAACCCTTCAGAAGACATTTAAAAATAAAACAGAAGTTGGCTGCAAAGCCCCTGCTCTTTTGAGAGGGGGGGTCAGGGAAAAATCGCTGCTTTCATGGGCAGGAAGGAGGGAGCATCGCTATTCAGAGCCTGATGAAATATTCTAGTGCAAACAACACTTTGCCTCACGGGCTCCCTGCCTGGGAGTGCTCCAGCAAAGCCCAGCTGTAACAGAGATGCTCCTGCTCTGCCCATTGAGCCCAGCTAACACTGCTACATGTGTTGGAGCAGGGCTTCCTACAACCAGCCTCTCTCAGCACTGGCAGGGGAAGTGGATGTGGGAAACTCTCCTTGGAGCAGATAATCCGTATGAGATGACTGTCACATCCTCAGCGAATCAGAGCTGAAAAGCTCTACTTTTTACAGAGCCAAATGAGGAAATAGCCAAGTATCCAAGAGCTGCCTTTCACTTGTGGTTTCCTCACTCTGGAATGAGATTGCTTAATGACTTACTGAAATTCATTCTGCTCACAGAACAGCTATGACAAAGGCCGTCTTACAAAACAGCTTCCTCTGCTCTTCTACAGTAAAATGTCCAGATGAGTCTGGGAAAGCAAGGTAAGCTCTGCTAGCGAGTGAATAGCACAGAAACTCAACTGCAAGAGCTCCAGATTATGCTAGTTATTAAATAGCAATTTAGTTATTAACACATGCTAGTCAGTTACTGGCCTGAGCATGCACCCCAAGGCAGCACTCATGGACCCAGAAGAGTTCTTCACCCGAGCAAAGCACCACTACCTGCTGTACCCCCGCCAAACTAAGCTATTCGTGTAGCTTTCAGGAAGCCATTGGAACCCGGCGAAACAGGGATGCTAAAGCCAAAATGCTCTGTAGGAAGGGAGCTTGATAAGAGTATGTGCCTAGTTAAGTAGCTTAATGGTTCAAAAATTCAACTTGATGCCATCTTTTGAAAGAGGAAAGAGCTGGTTTGGGGCTTTGTCTTTGGTTTGCTTCTGGTTCCCCTCCTCCCCAGAAAAAGATCACTGCAGTAATTATAGGCTTTAACCAGTCTTTGCAGCAAAAAGAGCCAGAGGCATCTATGGGGGTTGAAAATACTGCTTCCAACAACAGCTTGGAGCTTTGCCTTAGAAGCCTTCTTGGCTGTATTAGCAACAACCAGTATGCCCTCTCCTCCAAACCATAATCTTTGCTACAGGTACCTTACTGACCAAGTGAGACCAAGCTGACCAGTGCTGCCATTCAATAGTGTGCTGATGGAGGAATTGGGGCACAATAGGTTTTTGGTGATTAGCAGCATGGTTTAGATTAATATTAGTTTGGCTGGACCAAACCAACTGGGATAAGCTACCTCCCCCATTCCATAGGAAGTCATCCTTCCTTAGCTGCACCTACCCTAGCCCCAAGCTTTTTATCCTGCTCTTTCTGCTTCCCATCCAATGTTTAACCACTTCTGCACAGGTAGCTTCAAAGTTCTACCCCTCTTTCAGAAAAGAGCAGTTGAAGAACTCAGACGTGGCTTTGCATTTGGCAACAAATGGTTTTCCATCCAACCACTGAAGTTAGAAGGGGTTGATTTGGGCACAGAACCCACAGTTCTCACAAGATACAAGGGATGAAGAGTCAGACAAGCCAGGAGCACAGGGCAACCTTTCACTGTGGACAGACAGAGCAGTCCTCGCTGGTGCTGCCTGTGCAGGAGCCTGCCATTCCAACGCCAACACAACTGGATCCAAGGAGCCTGTTGGATAGATAGGACTGGAAGAGTAGAGGGGAAGAGTTTGGGAGGAGAGAATCAAACAGAATTAGCTGCACATCACACACATTCAGCCCGAGCTCCAGAGGCAGAAATGCAGAGAAGAATCCAGTTAATCTAAGTGCTACTCAATAGAAGCCATTTCCCATTTACTTGGAAGCACCTGAACACTTGGTAAAGTCCAGCTTGCATATCCCTCCACATCTACATTGCAGTTTCCGCCTCCAGACTCATTCTGATGTTCAGCACTGCATCTCCTGACAGATACTCAATAGTCAGACTTCTTGACAGTCGTACCATCTCTCACACACATGAAATCACACGACCACAACTGCCCCCAGAACGCCCTTTGCATGAGGAATGCACAGGCAGAGGAAATCCCACTCTCACTCAACAGCTTCTTTTAAGGTGTTGTGTCCAAGCTATTAATACCAAGGCTTTAAAAAAAGAGGATTATGATAATCCCTCACTCCAGCTTCTAGTGAAGACAGTGTGCACCACCTGAGCCATGCTGGGCAGCGCTGAGGGCAGAGCTGCACCACTGCAGTGCTGCCAGGACTCCACATGGGATCATTGCTCTGGATCAGCACCTTTTGTATGGTGAAGCACTGAGAGCTGCATGTGCAAACAACCCAGATGAGGAAATCTGCTCTTCTGTTTGTGCCTAATGTGGCTGGACCATGTCCTGAAAGGCTGCCACTGATCTTCCAAGTCCTGTTTTGATCAAGTAATGAAGCCCCCCCTCACACAGATCTAAGCTCCACTGCTAGAAAGCAGTTGAGCCATGCTCTGCTTCAGCACAGGATGTACTGCTCACTACCTGCCATGCTTTGATCAGATCACCCCCAGTTTACCCACAGTTACTTTGAGCCCAAAGTTTGCAATGCAAAGAGGAAGAAGCAGGTGGGAGATCTCACCCAACTTCCTCCACAGGACCCTCTACCACTGCAGTTTCATTGTTGTTGAGGCAAAACCAAACACCCTGACCTTGCCTTTCAGTCATCTTATCCTTCTTCTCAAGCACAACAACTTAGATCCAGGACATTAACAGCCGTCTATGGAAGCCAAAGGGAAGCCATCAGGCGCATGCTTCTGCAGTTCTCCTAAAGATACGAATTGACTAGGAATCACTTGTACACACTGCTTGATGGAAAGTCAGTAGTAACAAGAACACAGAAAACCTTCTCTCTAAGCAATCACTTTGATGAGGGTAGAAGAGATAGATAATACTCAGCTCTTTACCAGCAAGAGCATGTTTCCTATACTCACCCCAGAGTGCAGGGCCCAGCCCATAGCTGAGAGCTGATGCTCCTGAAATTGTGACTTTTACTCTAACACAGAGAATGTCTCTAGAGCATGAAGTCAAGTAGGTCCATACCAGCCCTGCAGCTCATGCTCACAGGTACTGTGATCTTGCTCAGTTCTGTATATAGAAGAAGGGAAAAAGACAGTAATGAAACACAGCAAGTAGTTAGGTCATTGGGAACAGGCATAATGGAAGAGTGGGTGGCATCTGAACAGTCTCTGCCTATGTGTCATACTAGCTTTGAAACGCTCACATCAAGCAGGAAACCACTTCAAAATTCAGTAACTTCAGCAGAAAAACAGATGGTCAAAAGCCAGGGTTTTATTGTCAGTGTCCTGATAGGTGCCGTATGAGCTGCCAGGTTCTTATTCTGCCTTCAAGTAGCATCCTTTGTGTGCCTCAATCAGCATAGCCCGAGCAGAGCAGCAGGCAGCTGTAGAGAAGAGCAGCCATCCTTTCAGGTAGGCCTGGGATTGCTGATGGGAGCCATCTGGAGCGAGCAGCTACCACGTGGCCTCTCACTAGCACACACTTGCAGAGAGTTTTAGTTACGAAGAAGCCATACATCAAAATAAAATGTGTTCCTTGCTCTGCATGAGTACACCCAGGGCTCACCTCCATATGCAAAGCACAACTTTGCAGTCACTTCGAGCAGCAGCAAGAACATCAGGCCTTTCTTGCCACCATTACTGCAACCCAGCTCCAGTGCCTTGCTGGGACAACACACTAAGCCACAAGAACCAAAGAGCAGCCCAGTTTGATGTTTTGACTGGCACCAACTACCAGTTAGATGCCTGGCTGAGAGCTGACTGTATCTACCCCTCCTGTGGCCACAAACTCCATCTGCTGCCCTCAAGAAGGAAATTCCCCATCTCCATGAATCTCATTAGCATAGTGGGTAATTAATTTGCCAGGCACCTCAGTACAACAGAAGTCCACTCTTCCTGACTGATGCTGCCTTGCTTCTAGCTTTGGTGGCAATGCTGAGCTGCAACACCTTGACTTTAATGCATAATTAACTGGGACACTGCACTTCCAGAATGTCCTATGAACAGAAGAAACTACGTGATCGCATCAAATAACCTGGAGCTGTGATGAGAATTTGTTTCCCTATTGTGTACACTACTGTCTCATGCCTCAGAAGACAAGATAAGCAGCTATTTTTGCCCTTGGCACTAGTGTTAGGTGCCAAGAGATAAGGGATTTACAAGCAAGAGGAACATTGCGCTCTCTGCCAACAGCACCACATTCAATGTACATGGTCAACCAAAGCCAGTTGCAAAGCACATCTCAAAGTAAGGCGGGTTGTTAGGATGAGGTTCCTGTGTCTGGGCTTCCAAGAGCAAGGCTGTAAGCACATCCTACCAACACCATCTTGATGCTGGGAAGCAGTGCTCTCTCCAGTTTTTAGAGGTCACCCTGAGGTAACAGTCCCCCACATGGACTCAGAGAGACCCTGCTCTTACTTCATTTATTGCAGCTCTCAGGAAACAAGCCTCAAGTTCAAATCCCCAAATTATTATAAAGCTCATTAAAACAGGATTTTAGCAAGGCATGGGCAAAACCTTAACTCTGTTGCTACAAGAAAGCAAAGCATTTCACAGCAGCAAGCTGCAGAAGGGTATCTGGAACAAGGAATAGTTGCTCAATTCATTTGTTTTGTCTTCTGGAATTCAAACATCCGCATCTGACTCTGCACTAGGAAAGATAAGGACTGGATCACGGTGTGCCCTGAAATCCCTGGCAAAGGAAGCACAGGGCAAAAATCCGGAACTGCTTCAGTGGTTCCAGCGCTACCATTGCTTCCTTTCTCTTCCACACAGCACCTCCAAACGCGGCTCCTGCCTGGTCCCCCCCCCCGAGCTGCTTCACAGGATGCGATTCCTCAGCTGGAATGCCCTCCAGAATTATGCAACGCCGCCTCTCAGCACGAGACCCCCCGGACGAGCAGCGCCCACCCAGGAGGAGGTGCTCCCACACTGACATTCGGGACGCAGCCCGCCTGCAGCAGATGAGCTCCCGCACACAGCTCTAAGCCGGTTTTGCTCAGCTCTCCCGCACAACGATGGGCAAAGCGGGCTGGAGGCCCCCGGGGCCGCTGCTCTGGCAGCAGCGCAGACTGCTACAGCGCTGCTGCTGCCGTCACCGGGAGCTCAACGCGGCTGAGCCCAAGCCTGCTCCTCTGCTGGGGGGCTGCAGCAGGTACAGGGGAACCCTCCCCACTTCCTGCCAGCCCCAAACCCCCGGCCCCACTGCAGCAGCCATGGGCAGCCCCTGCCCGCTCACGGCGGGGCCGCAGCGCGGAGCCATCACCCCCTCCACGGCCCAACCGGGCCCGTCCTCCCGGAAGCCGCGTCCCTGCAGCGGCCCCCAGGCACGGGGGACACCGGCGGGCCCCGAGAGGCGGGCGGCAAGCGGCGGGCCAGGCGGGCAGCGCCGAGCTGCACACCAGCACCGGTGACGGGCGCGGGGGGCCCAGCAGGCCCCGCAACCCCCGAGCCGCGGGGAGGCGCCGGTACCTTTGGCCTGGCAGTCGGCGCAGAACTTGTTCTCGTCCTCGGCCAGCAGCGCCGCCAGCACCGCCTGGTACCGGTCCACGTCGCGCACGGTCTTGCCCGTCATAGTTCGGCCGGCGCTGCCCGCCCGCGGGTCACGGCGCCGCCGTCCCGGGCACCCGCGGCTTCCGGCTTCCGGTGGGCGGGAGGAGGGAGGAGCCAATGGGCGCGCGCTTTAATGCCTGGCCTCCGTCCCCGCCCACCTCCCTCTCGAGCCGTTGATTGGCTGAGGAGAGCGGGAAACGCCAGCGGGAACCAATCGGTGGAGGTCGGGTGGGACTGGGGACGACTACTTATGAATGGGCAGGGTCACGTGACGGTCTGAGCTAGGGGCTTGAGGGAGCTGGGGCTGCGCGGGATGGGATGCAGGGTGATGGTTTGGGATGGAGGGTGTGGGATACAGGGTGATGGTGTGGGATGGAGGGGGTTTGGGATGCAGGGTGATGGCTTGGGATGCAGGGTGATGGCTTGGGATGCAGGGTGATGGCTTGGGATGGAGGGGGTTTGGGATGGAGGGTGTGGGATACAGGGTGATGGTGTGGGATGGAGGGGGCTTGGGATGCAGGGTGATGGTTTGGGATGCAGGGTGATGGTGTGGGATGGAGGGGGTTTGGGATGCAGGGTGATGGTTTGGGATGGAGGGTGTGGGATACAGGGTGATGGTGTGGGATGGAGGGGGTTTGGGATG